>WBNO01020650.1:164632-211263 GCA_013400575.1 Peucedramus taeniatus
GAGTTTGACAAATTATCCTTTATTTTCTAAGTGTGCTGCAATGCCCTGAAAGCCTCTTTAATCAGGAAGTACAAGAATAGATTCAGTGTTTCTATCTTTCCTAGAACCTCCAGAGTCTTGGACAGAGGAAAAGCCAGATGAGCCCAAACCAATCTCCCCAAGTAAAAAAAAAAGAAAAAATTGAAAAATTCTGTGAATGAAGCAAAGCCAGGAAGTTAGTGGCTGCACTAATTATTAGCTTCCAGAAGTCATTTGACATCCAGGAATTTCCTACAGGCGATATTGTACCTAAATGCAAAGCTCTGTTGCTTTGCAGGCTCTCTGGAAGGCCCCTTGCACAGGTTGCTATCAGGTAAATTCGTTGTCAAAGCAGCAATGGATGGATGGAGTCTCAGCTGTGCCCTTGAGCATTCCTATACAGAGCTCTCCAGCTTTGCAGATGTCAGCAAAGTCGTCTCTTGGGACGTTGTTCTACTTTCAGTGCCAAATCAATCTGTTATCTAGGAAAAGCCTGGGTTCTTTAAAATAGTGAATCAGTTCAGGAGCAGGCAGCTCTGAGGTGTAGGTTTAGATATTATGTAGCTGCGTGTCAGTTTTATGGACATAATCCCTCAGTTTTAACTGAGCTTTTTAATTTCACCTAAAAAAGAAGCCAGCTGAATTCTTCCAACCCCTTTTAATTCCCATCTCTGCGCGCAGCTTCACTTAGTGTTTCTTGTAACAAAAGGCTTTTAAAGTTGATAAATGGCTGCAGAGATTTTGCTTTACTTTGTTGCTTTTTTATTTATTTAACCAAGAGCAGTTCTTTTAGTCCTGACCTCAGCTTTGTCAAATAGACTGTGTTTGTCAAACTGCTCATGCTCCCATTAACTCCTAGCTGTTTCAGTTGTCAAATTTGATGAATGGCTCAGATGCTGTGAGCATCATTAAAAGCAGGGATACTGAGGAAAGTATTATGCTATACTGAGTCCAAATACACACCATAAATAGGAAAATTCCAAGCAAAGAAAATCTTTATTGCATAAAGGAAATTGCAAGTGGTTTAAACTAATCTCTTTTAATGCCATCTTTCATATGCGCAGGAGACAAGAAAAAGCCGCTCAGGTTTCATGGCTGGTATTATCTTTTCATAGTTAAAGAACATTAGTAGCTTTATAACCTTATTTACACAGAGTTCATGGAAGCGTTTGGGTCTGCTTGGGGGAACAGGCTTGCTCAGTGGGAATAAAAGCGACAGGACTGTTCCCACAGTGCTCTGTAGGTTCGCAGGGTCTGTCCCTTCCCCAGACAGGGCAGGCTGTTTCTGTAACTCTGGGTTTCCCCAAGTGAAATCACATAGCACAGCTGCTGCTGCGGTTTGCCCTGCAGGACTGGCCGCGTCCAGCGCTGCCCTCGGCCGTGCCCAGGGCGCAGGAAGCGCAGCCGGGCTGTGTCCCAGCAGCTGCCCGGGCAGGCAGCGGCNTCTGCCCTTTGCCGCACTTACAGCACAGCGAGGAGCGCGGCTCAGCCTTAGTGCTGGGATGTTGGGCAATGGCTTCAGCACAAAGAATAACTTGTTTTTGTGGGGGTTGTGGTGTTGTTCTGGATTCTGGGCTATTTTTAACTGCTGAAGTCCACCTAAAGGCCAAAGAACTGCTCTTTGAATATTTTTTTTTGCATTCTCGAAGCAGATAAAATTCTTCAGATTAATATTTATATAGAGATACAGATATATTTAGATATGAAAGTTATACGCTTCTGGACTGGTGACACTCCTCTGCTTATTAAGGTCAAGACAGAGTTACTGGGGTATTTTTTTTTTATTTTTGTTTTTAAAATTAGTAATTTAAGTGCATATGCATACAGGCTGGTTCTAATATTCTTGAGGGTTACCCATTTGGAATTTTCATTATAAATAAGTACACTGCTGCAGTAGATTTTTCCTGGGCAGTGGTACAAACCATTACAATAAGGACAGCAGGGAAACCATTACAGCAATTCTGGAACAGAATCAGAAGTAGGTCATCAAAGTTTATATTTTCCCAAACTATAGCAGAATCAATTTTTTTTTCTTATTAGAAGATAGGAATTATTTATTGATCCCAGATTTTTAGGAAACACAGAGGAAGCAAATAGACTTCCAGTTGTGTCAGAAACTGCATCAGCTAGGGTTTGCCTTCAGTGAGTGTAACTCTTCCTGGCTGCTTGAGTTTCTGCAGCCTGGAAGTTTCTGCAGATTTCTGCAATGGCAGAAATCCTCCCTCTGCTATTGCAGCTAACTCAAACGTTAGTTTTGAGGTCAACTAAAGTTTTGGGAAGATGATGCAGGATGTTGGTTACTGAACATGAGGCACCACTACTCTAAATCAAAGATTTGCATTACAGCCACAGCATAAATCCAAAGATGTTGTGAGAAGCATTGGCAGCTAATCAACTCATGTCAGTAATTTTTCCCTTACCTAGATGCCATCAGTGGCAGAGTGCAGAGGTGAGCTCTGGGCTTCCACAACTGCCAGGGAGGGTGCAAAGGTGGGCAGTGAGAAGCCTTCTTCTTCCTGCTCTCTGCACCAGGGACATCCAAACTACCCCATGAACTCACTGGCTGAATGATTAATTTATTATTTCCTCCCAGGTGAAAAGGTGCTGATTTTGTCTGGGCTAGATTTCTCAGGTTTGCCTGCATTCAGATCAGAGGGACTGGATGTGGACAATGCAAACTTAATTAATTAGTTTCATCCAGACAAGCCATGAAATGGTATCACTGTATATAATCATGAATGTGTTTTACTATCCTAGGGTGTATTTGATGTTTGTTGCCTAGTGCCCTAAATATATATTTGGTTTTCTGAATAGTTCTGGGATTTCTTTAAATCAATAGAGTTCACAGTTCTTTTGTTATTCACTGAATGGTAATACTATTAGCAAGCAAAATACTTTCATTAGGACAAATGTTTTTTTTAAGCCTCAACTTATTCTTATTTCTGCCTGTAGCAGAAATTAAATATTTATTAGGCAAAACAAAGTAGGAAAGCTGCAATCATTCCCTAATGAGTCTTTCTGCACTTTTAATCATGATTTGTTGGTGTCTCTAGATTTCTGTTACTCTCAGGAGTACTGACTTCATTTGATTAGCCACATTCAAACTGAGTATATAGGAACTGGCTCTGTATTTACTATTGCATTCTACTGGACAGAATTATAAACATCAGGGTAGCTGCATCTCTGAATTCAGTATAAGTATGTACATACCCAGGTGGGTACCATGCTCCCAGCTCACACATCACATCTTCTCCCACTAAGATCAGTGAGACCAGCATTTATGAGAAAATAGAGTTCTGCAGGTTCAGTTGGTCTCTAATGGAACATGACCTTGACCTGGGAAAGTGGGATTGGAGATGTCAGTATCTACACCCTTGTTAAAGCAGTGAAATGTGGAATTCGGCTTGAAGTTCACTGAAAAGGCATCAGCAAGGTTAAAGCAAAACATAAGAAACAGCTTGTTTGCTGTGCCCCCTAGTTCAGCAATAGAATGATATTGTCAGGAGTTTTGAAGCAAGCACTTCAGCCTGTTCCTGGAAAGCATCACTGGCGAGAAAAATAATTTTCAGTAGAAATCATGAACTGAGAGGAAAAACGTATAAATCAGTAACAAGTTGGCCCACAGGCAGCCAAGCTACAGAGGACTAATTTCCTATGGATTTCTTTCTCTCCTGCCTCACTGTCTGCTTCCCAGCTCTCGTCCACCACCAGCCCTGCCCATCCTTCACTCCTGCAGCACCTGGCAGGGAGCACTGTGTGCATGGCCAGAGTAGCACTGCTGTGTGTGCAGCCATCAGCTGTCCCCAGTTTGCACGGGACTTGTCAGAACTTGACTTCCTGAGACCTCTGCCCTTCTGTTAAAGGGAGTTAAAACTGGGGGGAAAGAGAAAACAGATGACAGGCAAACATTCATATGACACAATTATGTTGAAATCTTGTTTCCCTAAGGAACTGTGTACTTTTTAGTAGTCAGTACTTTTAGAGATTGGATATTTTGTTTATTTTGGAAAGCAAGTAGAAAAATGCATAGAAACAATCACTGAGGTGACACCATGTTTTCTCTGAGTAAATACCCACAAAGATTTTCTAGATTACCATATTCCACAACACACATATGCTAACCCTGCTGCTTATACCCCTTGGATTAAGCTGCACCCCAGACACCGAGGACCTGAAGTGCAGAAGCCCCATATCAAACCAGCCTGCCCCCCTTGTTTGGTAGTCTCCAGGACTGCTACATTTATGTCATCCAGATATGTTAATGTTTGGAAGAGAATTTGAAATTTAGCAAGTGACTCCTACTCAACAGAACAAAAGAACAACACCAATTTCTCCTTGACAGTGATGCTGGTGGTGTCAGTAGGATTGCAGGATGTTAATTTATCCCAGCATTTCTGAGTTGGGTGGTTCTCTTTAATAATTGTCAGATTTTTCCTGTAATGACTGATTAATTGTAGGACTAACTCAATGCCGCTATGATATCCGCAGTACCCTGCAGCAGAATTGTCAGAGCAAGTAAACACTTTTCATTTTCTTGCCTCAGTTTTGTTTGCTTGCTTTGTCACTTCAGTTTGCCCGTGAGTGTTTGCCTTGTGCTGTTGCCACTCAGAAAATGCTAGGGCTGGGCAGTAAATAAGGGACAAAGATAGTATCAATTTAGATAACAAGGAGAGTTTGTGTGTGTGGCTTTTAAGAAAGAAACTTTAAAGAAATTTTGTGTCACTTGAAATTTTCTAGCTTTTATTAAACAATAAAAATTATATATTTTCATTTTTATAGTAATCAATTAAGCTATAAGTAGGGGGAGATTTTTGCTTAGTTTTGGAATTCATAAAGGTGTGACAGAAAGGAATGATTTTCCCTGACTTTAAATACTAAATCATCATCAGAACTTGCCTCTGGACTCACAGATTATAATTTATGTATCTCCTGTTCTCTATTTTACTTTTTTCTCACAGGCATAATGTAAGAGCCCTACTTTTCTCACATAATGTGAATCCCCAGTAGTATGTATGTTGGAAAAATTTACCTAATAAGTTACATGGGTAACAAATCCTTGCTGGTTAGAGAGTTCTTGGTATTTCTACTTTCATTTTCCCTATCCAATATATACATCCTACAAAGCTTGAAAGCTTTGGAAAGGACTAGATGAACTTAATAACTCACTAATAATATAGAAATGTTTACTTGGACCTAAATTTTGTTCTTCCCTTTCTCTTTTTCATTTCTGGATGAAGAAAAGTGTTTCTAGCAGTGGCAAAAATATTGGCATTGTTCCCCAGTGCCCAGAAACCATGTCACTGTAAATGGTAAATGAAGTTTAGTCATATGGTGTGATCTTCAACTCCCTGAGTCGCTCACCAAAGTGAGTGAGGCTGAAATTCCCTCATGTTATATCTCTCTGCTGTAAGTTATAGTGCTGTCTCTTTGCTACAGTTTTGATTTTATTCTCTAACACTACTTCCTTCTTGTCTTTTAGGTTTGTTATCCTTCTAGTCATGTGGATTTTCAGCCCACCCAACACTCTTCTGAGGTACCTGGTACTTGCAGCTTTTGCTTCAGCACCCTAGAAATTCAAGGGTCTTCTTGGCTTCTACATTATGGGAGTTATTGCACTCAGATCAACTGCAATTCTAAAGAATAATCAGCTGCTTGCAAGAATATTTCAGCTGATGTCCCTGTGATTGTGTGTTGTTATTTTGTTTTACTATTTCTAAATATTCTGTTAGGTTCAGCTCCTACAAACTATTTAGAAGCATCCTCCAGACTAGACTTTTGTCCATATTTCTAAAAGATCGCATGGGTTGCATGAGGTCATGGGATCACTGCTTTTTGGGATGAAGACTCACTGAAGACTTAAATGAGACAGAGATCCTGACTAACTCACAAAGGCTAGAGGTATCCAAATTGTTATTGTCTAACTCATATCTGTCCTAAGAAGGAGTTAAGTATAACAAAGAGGTGGGAATTTCCAGGCCTGAGTTCTGCACCAGAGTTCTTAGATTCCAAGTCATCATAAATGCTTGTTTTTCCCAAAACACAAACAACCTTCTGGCCTCTCTGGTTTTCTGACATGAACTAAGAATCTTTTTCATGATAATCAGTCAAGTATCGGTTCCAAAAAGCCATTGCTGTGCATTATAGGCACTTAAGCACATTAGAAAACAAAACAAAATAAGCAGTCTGCCACTTTCCAGGATTAATGCTATGAAGGATTTTATGGGTAGTCCATAAGTGGACAGAATGTTGTACTAATGTGTGACTGCATGGCAATTAAGCTTAATCAGGGAAGGTTTTGAAAAATACAGATGAAAGTAAATTATGGGAATGAAAGCAACTGCGCTTTTGGGGACCACACTCTGGCGCAGTGGTTCAGCAAAATGTTGCTAAAAATGTCCCCCTTCTGTCGGGTCCTGACGCACATCCAGCACTTTGTCAAACCAAGCATTTTTCTTGGGAAGGGAGAATCTCTTAGGAGCACATTCTTCACCCGGTGTCTGCTGAACTCACTGGTTTCATGAGGAGACAGCTGCGCTTCCAGAGTAAGAGCAGCAGCAGTTGACCCTGAATCCGTGGCCATCCACTTTAGTTCAGCATTGCCTCTTTTCTGCATGGAGTAACAAAGGTAATCATCAGTGTGGATTTTTGTGTGTGCTCTGGGGACATTTTTTTACAATTTCGTATTTTTAGTGCTTTCTCAGATTTACAACTGAGCACCCCATATAGAACATCTGATTCTGGTTGAAGGGATTTTCTCTGGTGAGAAGCCCTCAGTAGGTAGGCCTGGAGCAGTTTCTAGGCTTCCACACTGCATGGATGGAGGGCATTCCATGAAACAAGCTCTTTCAGAGCAGAGGGCTTCAGGGTTTCTCTGCTTGCACTATTTCAGAGATAGGTGCCCTTCTTCAGGAAAGTTATAAAGGAAACAAAACTCAAAATGCTGAAATCCTCAATGGAACAGATTTGCTTTTTTCTGCTCTGGACTAAGTGGTTGTTACTGCAGGCACCATTACAGTATGCTATGTTATATTGGATTTTATTAAATTATGGAAAATAATTAAATAGAAAAACAGAGGAAAAATGCTACACAATCTGCAGGCAGATCTTTTTTTAGCTTGAATAATGTCTGGTATTGCTTTCCACCAGGACACGGGGATGCTTTTTTTCCCTAATGAACTTTTTACATCCGAAATGAAATACCAATTCTGTGAACAATTTCTTAAGAAAAGCAACAGTTTCATGTGAGAAGTTTTCAGTCCAACAGGGAATTTATATGTGGAAATCATATATGGGTATAGGGAAACACTTTATAAAAAGAATGACTACATGCTCAGCAGCTGTAATTTATGTTCATTCTCTTTTAATAAAAAAGCGCGTGTTCAGACCAATCTTTTATTTTTTATTGCAACTCAGCAAGGTACCCTCAACTGTAGCTGTTTAACCTCCTGACTTTCTTTGGTTTGTTTTTGCAAAAAAAGAAAGCTAAACCTAGTACTAGTGTTTTCAGTTATGAAGCTTATTCATATGTGAAAGGTGTGACAAGGATGCTTTTCTCACTGAAAGATACTGAAGTAAGTGTTGATAGAAACATCACACATAAAAGAGTGTTAAAATGAAAACAGAGACAAGAGGAGGCTAAATAGAGAAAAGAAGCTGGATCTGGAATTTGATGGTCGACCATGAAGAGCTGTGCACAGGTAATCCAGAAACATGTCCTAATGCCTAAACTCTCCAGGTTAGGTGTATATTTACCTGCACTACTCAGATAAAAAATTTCAAACGAAGTATGTGTCCATAAACTACAGTCTTCCTCAGGTCAAATGTTATGGAAATCTGTCAAATTAAAAATTATATTCCTAGAAAAGATGTTTTGACAAAACCTCTAGACAGGATCTAATATTTAGCAAAGTGCTGTGTCTGAAGAGAGATCCCCTTAGCTGCAGAACCTTTACTCAGATCCCCTACTTGCTTCTATCACTGTAGCTGGAAAGTAAAGGCACTTATAAAGAGTTGCTGGCATGTGAGGAATGAGAAATTCCAAGGTCTGGTGGGATCTGTGGTGACAACTCTTGTGAGAGGAACTGGCACAATCTTCTGGGCAGAGTTGTTACCCAGCTCTGCAGAGACTCAGTCTATAGTGGTGGTGATCAGATTTTGCTGGAAGTCTGATACAGCTGTGAAGCAGCAGGTGAACAAGCCATTTCTTCACTAAAAGCTTAAACCCAACATTTATTAATTCCTCTTAGGTCTCAGAAACATCACTCATCTTTCAGTTTGACAATAACCACACCCTTTTCATCTTTATCTGCCTAAAACACTCTGTTCTACGCCTCTTTTGCACATGCTGTAAACATCCCCTCCTCCAGCAGTATTTCTGCTGTGTTCCTACTGGCACCTTCTCCAGCAGCCAGACCTCTGGGCATTCCTGGGACAGACTCAGAAGGGAATTTTCTGAGTCTAATTAGTAAGGGCAAAGGCCAGCATCGTTCAGTTAATGACAAGGAAAATTCATCTGGATTAGTACTGACTACTTAACAGGAACCAACAGAGCATCAATATTTGGCCTTCTATGATTTGGATACTTTCTAAATTACATTTTTATGTCAGAATGCTGCGATTTTGCTTGTTGGAAGACTAGGGAAAAGCAAATTTTTACAGTTTGAGGAGAGCTGCAACAGCAGCTAGAGCTGTTCTGCCTACTCTTTCCCCGCACTGCAAGCCTTCACAAAGCTTTAAAGTCAGAGAAAGTGAGCTGCCAAAGAAAATACACTAACAAAGCAGATGAGTCCATCGTTCCCAGTTTTCTAGGAGATATGTTTCATATGTGTGTTCTGTATTTCTGCAAGAAACGTTTAATATTTAGAGGTGAAGGAACTCAGTCTTGCTGGTATTTTTGGATTCCTTTCTAACCTGCGCTCTTTCTTTTTCTCCCCACCTCCTTCCCTTTTTTGTGGCTTTCCGGTGCAAGTGGCCACAGCAAAGCCCTGTTCAGGATCCAGGAGGAATCCTTCACCGCCAGCCCAAGGAGAACACTGGTGACAGCCGCCGAAACGCCTTGATCACACACTCCCAGCAACCTACCCTGCCAGCAGCAGAAGGAAAGTCTAGTTTCTGTTAATAAGGTGCAGAGAGTGGCCAAAATATTTTGAGAATTTTCTGGCTCAAAAGGGTAATGAAGCTACCTCTGTCTCAGTCCACTGGCACAGGAGCAAACTAAACAACTGGGAAACATGTTTCAGAGGAGAAATACAGAGCACATATTTCTTGGATTTCACACTTCCACTGAAAGTGGAAAGAGGCTGAGCTTTGCCTCTTTCTACCTCTTTTTCAGGCTGGCTGAACCCTTTTGCACAAAAAGTGGGAGAGATGGGGGAGGGCGAGCAGACTTTTCTGCAGATTAGCTGCAGGCAGCTCTTGCCAGACCAAAAGTTACATTGGAAAGCATTTTTTTTAGTTTCTATCAAAACAATTAGATGTTTAATATGTAAAGTGAAACCGGAAAGTTTTTCCCATAAATTTGGTTTAAAATCTACCTTTCTATTAGCTTTTAGCAAAAGAAACCTCCACACTGCTGGGAGCACAGTCAGATTCTTTGGGCTCTCTTCAAAAAGCTCGCTCTTTTTGTCATTCCTCTCTGACCTCCTCCCTGCTAGTCCCGGGATGAAAAGCAAGCCAAAGATCTGCTGAGAAATGGGCCGAGCCACTGCTGACCTTTGCAAATCCAATTTCTTCAAAGCGAGAGCTAATCGACGTGTTCCCACGCTGTGTATTGCTGAAACTTACGATGTAATTCAAGGAATGAATTCACCATGGTGCAATCTCATTTTGAATCCAGTTTTCTTGTTATGTGTCAGAGGGTGAAGGAGGCAGAGTGTGGTACAAGTTACAGAGAGCAGTCACAATCAAGTTTCACAGGCTGTCTTTGAAAGATTTTGCACTTTGGATGGGCTTTTTCACTTAAAATCTAAAATACATTGGCCTCCCCTCCACCTCCTTCTACCTTCCTCCCCCTCAAAAACAGAGAGATATTTTGCAGTTATTTAAAACAAAAATAAGCTAATGAGAGTTTGCACTGAGCAATCTCCAAACAGAAAAAAAATAGGCTCCAAGGGTACTATCTGATGTGTAACCAAGGTGCCTTTTGGGGAGATTTGTGTGCACCAGAGCTGTAGGTGAATGAGATTGTGCTACAGGGAGAGCTTTAAAATTCATATTCAAAATTCATATTCTCTCACTTTGCATATCTGATCTGGTATGAGCACTGTTCTGATTTTACAGCAGCCGGAGCAGTACACTCTGTGCAAAGTTTTGCAGTCTCTGCTAGGTACTGCAGTTGTGCTGGCCAGATACGTGCAGGAAAAGCACATTGGCATTCCCAACCTAAATCTTATAATCTTGTTTCAGCAGGTGCCTGGAGACTGGCCCCCTCCCTGTTTCCCAGAAGGTGCTGCCATTTGTTTCCTGCTCCACTGACCAAGCCCAGGCTGAGCACAGCCCTGGGCAGCCACTGGCCTCAGTGGGAGCAGCGGCAGCGCTCCACATCCTGCTGGCACGCTCCGAGCGGGGCGGGTTTGCACAACCCTTCAACTTCTTGTCTGGGGCAAAAGGGGCACAAGAGGACTCTCATTCCTCATTTAACTACAGTGGGGCATATGTCATGGGTAGCACATCCCCAAGAGATGCTTTCAGCAGCCAAAGAGAGCAGTTATGTCATTGCCAGTGGGGGTTGGGCTTTGTGTGCCTCCCTTGGGATGTCACCTCTCTAGCTGGGAAGTCCTGGCATGGCAGGTAGCAGCCAAGCTGCTCCACTTTTGGTGCCTGACCACAGACCTCCCAGAGTGGGGTGTTCCTGGCCAGTTTGGCCATACTGTAGAACCAGAGATATCGTCATTTAATTTTTTAGCTCATTACCGCCTTCATTGCACAAGTGTCATTCCACTATGGCTGATGTAATGGCAAGTCAAGTCCTTGGGCTAATGGACTGAACTGTGCCTTGGCTGTAAACTGCAGGCTTCCAAAGGAAGCATCAAAGCTCCCATTTTGTATTTGTCCCTAGGAAAGCAAATGAAAATATATCATTGTTCTCAAGGTTGCTGAAAGAAGGAAGTCCTTTTTTAAAATTTTATTTCTGCAGCCATGAATAGTAAATTCCCTCCATTTATGACTGGTTTATAAAAGAGTTTTTGAACTAACCAGATCTGAAGGACTTTCTTTCTCAGCAAGTATTGCAGTAAGAGAATTGTTTGTGTTTTTTATTACTTTCTCCATATTTTTGCTATCATCTTTTCCAAGACACTATTAGATTTTCCAGTCTTCTAGACATCAAAGATTTTGGAGAAGAGATTGTATAAACTGCATAGGTAAAAGCTGTTACCAGATGGATTTACTGGTGGAAAGGGGAGAGGACTAATTTGTTTTATGCGTTTCCTCCCACTGCTGGCACTTTTCACTGTGGCACACTGTTGCTGTCCTGTGACAGGGAGTGTCCTTGCACAGAGGGAGCCCTTGTTCACGGGATTGCACCTAACTTTGGGTTTCACTGTTGGTTATAAGTGACTTCTCCAAGTGCCTTCTTCAAAGCTCTTTTACCTGGTCCTCCAGTAGTTTACTAGAGAGAAAAAAATTATAGAGACGCTCTAATACTGTTAGATACTAGCACTGATTGACAGATTTTCATTTCCAACATTTTCCAGTCAGAAGGTGTAGTTTGCTTCATTTCTGGATATCTTAGGCCACTTGCAGTTGGATTTATTTTTATAAAATAAAGTAATTCCTCAAGAAAGGTCACAGTACCGAAGGAGAGTTTCAGCTGTATCATCTCTGTTGTGCCCTTCTATTTAACGTGAGAATGAACAATTTGCATGAATCCTCTTTATTTCTTCATCTAGTATAAAATTCCTTGTGCAAGGAGTTCCTCTTTTAGATTGCTGACTGTTTAAGAAAGGTTATAGAGATTTGAATGGTGATTTGTAATATTGCAAAGCGCTAACTGGTAAAAGAGACTGTGTGCCTGTGTAACAACCTCATGTTTGCATATTGCTATACCAGCAATATCTGATCCCATTCAGATAACAGTAAAGCAGCCTGCAGCTTTGACCAGGTTCAAAGAAACTCATGCTGCTTATTCTTTTCTTTCTTATTTTAGGTTTGATCTACTTGCTTTTACGTTTGCATGTTGTGATTTTGAGTACCTACCATCACATTTTTCAAGCTTCAGCAAGGGAGAGCACTTTCAATATACATCATCTGCAAAAGTGTCCCATGTCCTATGAATATGCTGATATTCAATTTGATCTAAAAATCTGAGAGGGACTGGCATCTTCTCAATCTAGTCTCTTTCTTCCTGGGATAGCCTAGATTAATACTTTGATCCTTTCCTTCTCTGAGCAACTTCAGAATCCATTGCCATTGCAGGAGAGGTGACTCTGGCTTCACCTAGTCTGTGAGGATCCTTGGACTTTTGCAAAAATGCTCAGATTCTCACAGATTTTAACTATTCTCTGCAGCTGGCTTGGGAGAGTAAGCTGGGGGGGATATCACTGGAGCAGATAGTCCATGTCAATGGCTGCTGGACCGCTGTAGGGAGAAAGGATCCTGTCTGGAGAGGGACAGAACAGAATCTGCATCCAGAAAATCATCTCTAATGTGATTTTAAGCCTTAGTTAATTTTAAACTGTTTTCCTGCATCTCTTTCATTCACTCACTCAGTACTGCTCCATATAGTTAAAGCAAATGACCAAGAAAAGAGATGGAGTTCATCTGAAAGAGTAACTGAGCTTCTGTGCAACACTCAGAGTATTTTTTTCTGCGTAACTAGTGGAGATATTGGAACAGCTCTACCAGTTTCAAGATAAAGTGAACATCTTTAGTGAACATTTGGATGCCAATAAGGATCAAACTACAAAGCCAATAACAAAAGTGTGGAAGAGCCTCAAGACTAGCTCGGTAATTTGCTGCATGAGCAGGGAAGTGAGGTCCTTGATTTTTCTTTGAAGAAAACAAGTTTTCTGTGTGCAGTTCATATAAATATGGAAAGAAAAAGGTGTCTGACTAATAGTGAAAGGTATAGTGAAATCTAGGTTGTAGTCTCTGTTTTACAGACAGGCCTTTCCATATGCCAAGATAGGAGCCATGCAGATGAATTAATGTTACCCTGTTATCTCTGGGTCCCCGGGCTGGGTGCAAGCACATATGGAATTAAGCACATTTAATGCTTGTACAGTGGCAAAAACTGGTGTAAATCACAGCCTTTTAAAGGTGTGTTAAACAGGACAATCTCTCTCATCCAGAAGAGGGGATCTTCTTGGCAAGTCTAAGAATCAGCAGGGGCTTGTACAAGTGGTCATACCAAATGGTTGCCAAGCTATGAAAGCAACAGGTGATTGAGGTGTGGTATCTCACAGCCTGTTGTTATCTTTAAAATGAGGTCTGTGAGTCCGTGTGCAGGCTTCTGCAGGTAGTGTATGTCAAGCTAAAGCTACATTTCAATAAATCACAGAATCACAGAATGATTTCTGTTGGAAGGGACCTTAAATATCATCTTGTTCCAATGCCCCTGCCATGTTCAGGGACACCTTCCACTAGATCAGGTTTCTCAAAGCCCCTTGCAGGGATGGGACACAAAGTTGGTTTTGTTTTTTTTTTTTTTTTGCTTCACTCCAAAAGCTGTTTGCACAGGAGCTGAAGGGCTGTTTTCAGTGCACTATGGATAGATGCTGCTGCCGTTATTTTTACTACTTCCTTATAATGTATTTCAGGCTCTGCAGTGACAGTGACGATTAAATAAAAAATAAGAAAATCAGAAAAATAAGAAATCAGCTTGACTAAGTATTTTCCATGAAGGAATATTTATTTATGGTGACACAGAAATATCATAGCAATGCTCTGAAGCAGTACAGAAACTATGAATTTTAATGTATGTAGCCAACAGGAGATTAAAGGTCTTTAGCTCAAGAGCTTTTACTATGAAGACATAACAACATTTTTCTTTTAATGTAGTTGCATCTTCATAAAAATCTGTTAAACTGCAGCTTGCAGAGGAAGTGTAAAGCACAAGGCAAATTAAAGTACAATAACCCTGAAAGGACAAAGTGATCCTACCAGCAATGTAGTACTTACAGGAAAAAGAATTGAGATTACTGATGGCTCAGTGCACAGAAGCAGCATTTATTATGATGGAAAAGTGTATACCCTGAATTAATTCTGTTTTGTGCTGTCTGTTTCTCATTTTACATGGCAAATACTTTGATCCATGTTATAATGTAGGTACTTTTACAACCCTGGGAAATTTGCTGTCCCAATCTACAGATGAAATAATTTAATCATAAGTATTTCACCAGACATTTTTCAAACCAATTTAACTAGGTTTCATTGTTTACAGCCTTTGAGTATAACATCCAGAGATAATTTAAGAGCACAACCTGCTTGTTGACTTGGAAGTAAATGAAAAATTGGTTAGCTGTTATTTAAAACTCCAAAGTGTTCAAGCTGGAATATCTGCAAGTTTTTCTCCTTTGAAAGAATTTTTTTTCTTTTTATGAATTTCTCCCTTTAATCTTGCCATTCCTGTGCCTGTAAATACATATATTCTCATGAAGTTTAGGAAGGAATTATGGTATTACAGTGATTTTGGATGGATTTTGAGCTCTGCTATATTCCTATAACATTTCAGAATTTCCAGGGGCCTCAGAAGGGTTGTTCCAGATTAATGGTTGTATAACACCAGCAGAATTCTATCCCTTTATATTTCCATTCAGAGGTAATGCATTAGTCATCCAGGTCCCTAAGGAGGTTAATTATCCAGTCCAGTTCTTCAGTACTGTTTTAACTGTTGCATTTATAACTTTTATGAATTTCATATAACAGCTCAGCAGTGTGCCAAATGTTATTAGCCAAAGGGCAAAGCAAAAAAATATTCTGATCAGAAATCAGAACCACTTCAGTAAAGCCTGGTTCAAATATGCACTGAATAGAAGTGAATTTGGCAGTTTCACTTGTGAGCAATTAATTTGAGATCATTTTACATTATCTGGGAAAAGCTCTGAAGATCAGCTCCTCAATGATCTCTGCTTGTATATTGTGCAATAATGTATTTTTCTCCTTGCCTTCTTTTCCTCTTTATTCATCTAGCTGTATCTATAAAAGTAATAATCAGAAATAGGTGAATACAGATACAATAATTTCTTTTTTCCCCCCGTCCTTTATATTTTTACTCTCTTTCTCTCCCATAGCTTACTTGATTAGTATTTCAGCTCTGTTGAAGGAATGTAAATACTGTTGCATTCACTTCTTGGATAATTTTTCAAACCAACAACATTTGAATGACTACAAATTAAAAACTTGTTTTTGCTGAACCTCTGGTGATGCACACTCTTCTTAATTGCATTTAGGTCCCTGTGATAATATTCTGGTAAAATATGAGATAGAATTTTCATTTCCAAGGACTAGATAGGTTTCTGAAACTGACAGTGGAACACTCAGTACAACTTGGGTGATAAGGTAGCACTCAGTGAAATAGCAAGTAGCATTTAACAGCTTTGCAGAAAGGATTATTTCCATTAAAGTGTTCCACCCAGATAGAAACAGGGAGTTTAGAAATTGTGTACAAAGTCATGCCCTCACAGGATTTGGTCACTGTCTAGGTCAAGAGTTAGACGAGGTTTAGACAAGGTTCATGTCCTGATGCTTTGCCATCCATAGTGAAAAACGTGATATGAATTTGAGCATCTGATTATGCAGCTGGTACCAAATTAATTTGTTGTTAGCCTATAAAAGTACTACATTTTAGAAATCTCATATTTTTCAGCCTGAATGGTGTTTCTCCGGCAGCACTTTTTATAGGATTTTGGAGCTGTGACCAACAAATAGTTTTGTTCTTTTTTCTGTAACATTTTCTGCAATTTCTGCCAAGGCACTGACATATGTGAAGAACTGTACATTTTTTTTTAACTCTGTGGTTATTTCAATTTTGTAGGATTTAGCCAATAACCATCAAGTACTGAGATAAAGTGATATTCCCTGGAAGAAGAACAGTATAGTCAAGTACATTGGAAGATGAAAAGATGATATACAGAAATACTATACTCTTGGGAATTTTAATAATGTCAATTTTGGAGTTCTTTCACAAGCTAGCATGGGAGGTGGTTTGCTTTATGCATCAGGTTCAATGCTCAGTCTTACCTCAGAAGTGATTTCTCTGAGCACAGCTGACTCCAGTCTGCCTCTCTTAATTTGAAGACAGTGATGGGGGTGTTTTGCATGCTAGACCACACCAGCAAAGTAGTTTCTGCACCCACATGAAATTTAGCAGAAAGAGGCTGAATTTGGCAACTTGTGTCCATCCCTATCTCTTTCATTTATAAAACCATTTGATAAAAACATATCCTGTCAGGCCCCCTCAATTTTGATAGTGATAGCTAACCTGAACAGCTTTTATGACAATTTCCCATTTAGAGTCTAGTTCATGTTCAGCACTCAGGAAATGTATGTTTCATGAACTGCCCTGCTGACTGAGGAAGCTTCAGCTATTTTTTCTTCCAAAAAGATACTTAGTCTTACCTCCCCAGCTGGACAAAGCCAGGGATGAATAATCACTCTTTTCACTTTTCTGAAATATCAAAGTTGTCTCTCCTCATGGCAGAGAATCCCAAACTGTCCTGGAGAAAGCAGGTCGTGTGAATATCCTTGCTGTATTTCTAATTGTTTGCTCTGGCAGTTCCCAGTGAAGCAGCTGGTTGTCTTTGGAAAGCTGTGCTTGTTGTTTTGGATTTGAACATCATCTGTCTTTAATTTTCAGCACTAGCCACAGGGATAAGTATCACAAATATCTGCTTGAAGGCCTTTTGCCCTTGGGAACCCAATATATACTGGCAGCCTCTCTGACAGTGGGAATGAGGGGAGAATCAAAGTTGACTCATTGCCTTATCTCCCCTCAGGGAAAAGAAAGAATAAAAATGGCAATTGCTGCTTCATTCAGTTGCCTGAGGCAAGTCTTTCCTGTTTTGTAGAGAATAAATTAATTTCATTTCTAAAAAAATCTTCCTTCCCTCTGTATGAAAAAAGTATTCCATCCAGTATCATACAGCTGTTTCTGAGGCTTTCCTTCCTCACATCCCACTGTGGTCCTGGGTGGGCTTCAGAATTCCATAAACCTTCACATAACCAGAAATGGACATTCACATCTTCCATTCAGTGCCTACTTCCAACAGAATCTACTGTCATGTTCTTCAGCTCAGCATACAGTAAACTCTAATGAAAATGGGCTTGTACAGCACTGAAAATGGTGCTGTACAGTGAAAATGGGTTTCAGCCTGCAGGTGGAGAGAACTTGGATTGGGCTTTATTTATTGTACCCAAGCTGTTCACAGACTCTGATTTCCTACTGCATGATTATGACCAGCCTAAATGAGCATCTTGCTACGACTTCCAGTGAAGATATGCATTATTTTGCCTGTGGATATAACTTCCCAAATATTCCCCACTTTCTATGTCGCACTGAAGTGGAGCATCATTAGTGTTGGTACCATCATGATATAAAGGGGAAGCCTGAGCTCCAATGTATGCATTAGCTAAAGATTGAACAGGGTGCCAGTTGAGCTCTGATTCTTTTAGAAATATGGCTTAGCAGAGCTCCAGTCTCCCACCAAGTGATGCCAAGACATTTGCTCATGTCTCCATTGCCGCTTATCTCAAGTGGTGAAACTGCCAGAAATAATTTTCCTTAATAGAAAAACTGCATGCATTTTGCATGTTGCTCTTTGTTATGTAAATCTGATTAGTTTATGATTTCGATTTGGAAATAGAATTCAACTCTTGTATTTTAGATCTGAAAAGTATCTTTCTTTAGGACAGCTTTTCCATTTTTCTAAGAAATCCATTCCTTTTATTTTATAATCAGCTCAACTCAGCATGGGAATCTTATGGAAGATGGTGGCAATTATCAACTATGCAAGTCAATAATTTTATTTTCAGGTCTCCAAGTTTTGCTGGTAGTCCTGAAATTTAGTGCTATTCTAGGGAATATATTTTTGAGTTGATGAGGGATTTGTGATACTACTTAAATACAAAAGAGAATTTAAGCTGGAGAAGAAGCTTTCTAAGATGAATGGATGTACTAGCTTAACATGGATCTGAACTTTTTGTCTTGCAAAACACTGCAGAGGCTTTCAGTGATACAGATCCCATTGGAATCAGCTATTATCTAACAGCTGAAAGTAATAGGGCTCAAAATGTTTCTGATTATTCCTGATTTGAAAGGTAAGTTGGTATGGCTTTTTTGATGGTTCATTTGAAATATGCTCGTATATTGCTTAATTATATTAATATATATATTTAATCACTGTGTCCAACACAGAGAATATGAACTTTATCTGTGAGCAAGACCCTGTCTTTACACTTGCATGAGTGGATGCCTGTATCTGATTGTAGTTAGCATTGGTTTTGCTTTATAAGAATTTCCTTAAGTTATAAGCACTTCAGTTTTCATTAAAGTATGATTCCATTTGCATTTTTTATGTCTACTTCCAGTAATTTATTGGCATGCAAGAAGCAAAGCTCTAAATCGGTGTTGTGAGTGTTGTACAGAAGAGCCAGACAGAGGTGTGGCACAAGGTAAAGTTCTTCCATTTCTCCTTCCTTCTTCCTTTTTGTTCCGCTCCACACTAAGGTATGGAAACCATCTTGCACAGCATTACA
This sequence comes from Peucedramus taeniatus, assembly GCA_013400575.1. Lineage (NCBI taxonomy): Eukaryota > Metazoa > Chordata > Aves > Passeriformes > Fringillidae > Peucedramus > Peucedramus taeniatus. The sequence continues at coordinate 183,344 of WBNO01020650.1, forward strand.
CAGACATAAGAAGGCACCCCATACTTGAGAAAGGAGTGAGAAAAACAAGTGTGATGTTAAGAGCAAAGCACAGCAGAAAATACTTTAGGAGGATCTATTAAAAGTTTAAATTGGTAAAGCATGTATGTGGGTGGGTTAGAAAGAATAAAGTATAATTAAGTTACTGAAGCCTCAGCAGGACTCTGAACATTGTTCAGCGTGCATTGCAGCTTTAAAGCATTGCATTGCTTTAAAGAAATGTCAAGAATACCCACAACCTTAGAATGGGGACTTTTTTGTAGTGTAGCATTAATTTCACCAAATGCAGGAAGGCTGCCCTTTCTTGGCCTTTGCGTCATTGTGCTGCAGGGTACTGGGTGTATTACAGGAATGCGTGAAGGCAAAAGTCCCACCTTCCTCAAGCTAGTGACAGAGCAGGGCTCTCCATATAAGGCACAGCTGAAAGTCAGAGGAAGCTTTGCCATCCTGTATGACAAAGGGTGCTGGGTCCCATCTTCTCCCCCTAGTGGGCATAGCCCCATCTGGGTGTCCCTGCCTGCACACTAATACCATGAGAAGTGTGGATGGATGAGATGAGGTGGCTTTGCCTTCTCTCCCTCTGAAGTATCAGGAAGCAGAAAAAAGTGTTACAATCACAGAAAAGTCTCCTTGCAGCTGCTGAGTAGCATTACTGATTGCTCTATGATGTGAACAGTTTAGGTCTGCTGCCCTCATGCCATGAGTGACCCAGACACTGCCCACTTCTGCTCCTCACCAATCCCTGCTTGCCCTTCTCTTTCCCTGGAGCTTCCTGGGCTGACCCTCAGTGACCACCATGGCAGAAGACCCAGGCTTCTTCTTTGCAAAAGCCTGTGTTGTGCCTGAGGCTGACAGAAGAGAGCACTACCGTGAGCTTCATAAAGCATTTTGTTGGATGACAACACTTCTGCAGTGCTTGGAGCGGATCAAAAATGAGCCCAGCCAAGTGAGTCGTCTGATGCACACTGTGCAGAGCAGGTGGGGAGCCAGACAGGGAGTTTGGCCCCCAATTCAATAGGTAGCCTTTCATTTAACACTCCTTCTCACAGTTCCCAAAGCCCAAGGCCCCTGGGAGTTGGTTCTGCCCCTTGTCCAGGTCCATGTCCTCCCCAAAACACCTCACAGGAACACTCAGCGGGCTCTGTCGTGGTGGGGGACTCCTGCACTGGCAGATTAGTGCAGTGTTGTGGCTGGGAAGGTCATGTATAGCAGCTACAATTGTGAAATCATGAAGAGTAATGAAGATTTTAGCTGTTGTTTTGCTCATAAATACACACTCTAATGTGCAGAAAAAAACAGCGTTGAACGAAAATATTGTGATCTTCAGGGAAAAAAAAAAAAATGTTAGCCAGAAGTGTCATGCCTTTCCATATGGTCCACCTAAAGAAAAAAAAAAAAGACTGTTTTTAAGATGGCTGCCAGCCAACATTTCAGAAATATTTACTTTGTGTTTCTCTTCAAAGTGATTTATGTCCAAGTAGTCTCTAGCTGGTTCTCAAATTGTAGTAATGATTTTGATTGTTTGTTTATAGTTTTATCTGAACATTTCTGCCTGCCATGTCATCTGTTCTGACCAGAATAAGTGTCATTTATAAGCAACTGCTGTGCCTATGTAGAGTCCATTGTTCTGTCTTGTTTCTGACTATTCACATGTATTGGATATAAGTTTTTGGAAAGAAAAGAGAGAAAAAGGACAGTGTTCTCACCTTGTTGACCAAGAAAACAAGTTTTTAAGGAAATTATTCTGACAGATGTGTAGGGAAGTCAGGATACTTGGGCCAAGTAGCAATTTTTTCCACAGGAATAGCTGAAATACTTTCTCATGAAAGAGGTGAGTCCAGAGCTGCGTGTCATCAACCCAGAAGCTGTGAGGCAATTGGACTGTAAGGGAAATGCAGTTGGGCCCAGCTGTGGTAATAAAGTCATTGTGCAGGACACTGCACGGGGAACATGCTCCAAGACTTCAAGATTGCCTATACAGTGTCACAGAGGAGATTTAGTTGAGATGTTTGAGCTGAAAAGTCTGTCTGCACACCAGGCAGCTTGTTTTGCTCAGTTAAGACCCACATGCATCCATTGGCTTGGAAGTCCTTTAGGCAATCTTGCATGGGAACAGAGTAAAGGGAGAACAAGTTTAAAGTAGGGAAAGAAAAGGGGGAGAAAAAGGATTTGACAGTAAAGCAAAGCAGTATTGAATCAAAATTCAAGAACATAATGTTCTTCGTATCATATAAATATCCATATGACAAATTCAGCTGCTTCAGTGAAACAACACTGTTTTTTTTTTTAATAATAAGCTCCAACAAATACTCTAATGTTTTGAGAGAAGCTGAAAATGTCCACCATCATTATGTATCTATGTGGGTTGTCTTTTGTTTCTGTTTTTGCCTTGTGGAAATAAGAGAAAAGCAGTTAAGGGACAATGAAGAAATTTTATGGTTCAAAGAGAAAAACACACAGTATGCAAAGAGTTTGTTTGGTTGTTGGTTTGGGTTTTTTTTTTTCTGCAGAAAGTATCTTTTCTTTAAGAGCAGGTATTTTTCTTTTTGAAAGACATCAGAGAAATTAAAACTAAAAAAATATCTTATTCTCTTCTTTAGATAGGACTCCTACAGATTCATGCACATCGGCCAACAGTCTGTTGTAATCCCTGTCTCATCTGACTCAAGTAAATCAGCTTGTATCATTTCACTCAGTAACTCCTTTACCAAGCTTGTAACAACATACAGTTAAAAGGCTGTGATCTGATAGTGTTTTCACTTATGCTGAGTTCCAATGACTTTAAAAGAATGAATCACACCCACATTAGAGATTAAAATATTACTTTAATCTTAAAGTGTAATGATACCAAAAGCATGATGAACCTACTGCTGCCACAAATTCTGAGTAAGGAATCCACCTTTTTGTGGAGGTTTTTGTGCTGGAGGGAGGGTCTTGGAGGTGAAGGCATGGTTCTTTGCTTCACCCCCTTCTGCAGCCCTCAGTCTGCCTGTAGACAGCCCTCAGGGGATCCTTATAGGCTGTTCCCCAGAGAACTCTGCAGTGTAGAGCATGTATCTTGTAAACTTAGCATCTTTTGTTTTCTTGCAAATAATTTACCAGACATTGGAGATGCGTCCTGGTGAGAGGAAGAACATGGGTTTTTTTCTGAACAGCTATCATCCTTCATCTTCCAGACAGCTTCTCTTTTCCAGCGTTACTCTGTCAAATGAAAGTCCCAAAAGCAGTTTTGTTACTGAAGGCAGGTGTGCTCAGTGGTAAAGCAAAGCCTGCAGCTCCAGTCCAATTTGCCTCGCAAATAGAGCTCAGGAATGAGCAGGTTCAAGGAGCACCCCAGCTATCAGCAGTCAAACACTCTATCCCATATGCTAATGTTAATTTTAACAACATAGCCCTAAAATGAAATTTTTAGAAGGCACAAAGAGTACTGGGAGTGGAAAGAACAGAACTTTTTGATGGAAGGAAATAACATTCACACTTTGATAAGCTCCAAAAATGCCTTTTCCAAACAGAGGTGCTTTGTATTACACCATTCCTGTTGGCTGTTTGGGGGTTTTCCATTAGATGTAGGAACTTCTTGCCACAGTAATAAAGGTCAGGCACTATTGTGCCTCTTTTATGATACTGACTAGTAAAAATCATGTATACAAACTCAGGAAGTATTTATTTATGTGGAATACATACTTAAATAGTGGACTACAAATCATTTAAAGATGGCTGTGATATGAATCATGCCTCAATTTCATGGATAAGTGGAAGCATTATGCAACTTACGAGTTTTTAAAGCACTAACGAATCTGAACTACACAGCAGACTGGAGCTGGACCTTTTCACCCCTTCTAATATAAGCTGTGGCTATTTAATATTCCTCGCTAGGGAATAATGCTGACCTACAAGTCAGCAATATATTAGGCACCAGAGCCATGAACCTAGTGAGAACATAAACTAAACTGATTTTCAATTTTGGTACATTACAAAAAGGACCATTATTGTGAGGTTAGAGATGTCAAAGTTGGTGACCTGGTATAATGAAGTATTCCCTGACACATAGTCACGCATGAAAAGTAATTGGAGGCAGTATAAACTTTTAGAGGCTTAGAACTTTTTCCCTCTTAAATTAAATATTCTTTTCCACACTTTTTTAAATTAAATATATATATATTTTTGGTGAAGCATCATAAAAGAAGAAATGATGCTCCTGTAAAGTTTGCAATTGATGGAGAAATGTGTGTTTAGGAATGAGGTCACATCTTAACGCTTCAGTTACTTCCATAAGGCACTGATGAAAAGCAAGTTGCTACCTGCCAGCTAGGAATGACATTAAAATATTATGGCAGCATGTGACCAGCTTTAGAGCTTAAAATCCTGAAAGGACAGAGACAATGTCCCCTTTGAAGAACATTCGTGAAGATCGCTTTACAGTTTCTGCTAAGCTTTAAAACAGAGAGTAAACTGCTTTATGTCTAAGCAGCAATGATTAAAGTTGTGCCTTCTTAGCTGCAATGTTCACATCTGAAAACCCTAAAGTGTACACAGGTCTTTCAGCTTTTCCATCAGACGTGTCCTAGCATTTTGTCTAGGGAATGGTCTTTTGACACTGTGGACCCTGTGCTTCAGGGGATCATTTACGGCTCCACATCCCCACTTTCTATGCTGGATTTGACCAACTTATTTCTTATTTCCTCTACAGCATCATGTACAGCATCATGGGAGTGGGCACAGCATCTCTGCCCAGAAACTAGACTGCAGAGGGCACTCCTATATAAGAAGGAATTGCAGTTTCCAGACTCATTTACTTTTTGCCTTGATGATTCCTTGTAATTTTTTCTCTTTTAATAATTAATGACACTATTATTGCACTAAAAGGAAAATCTTATTATTCTTGACAATTGGTTTTGTTATGATTATTTAATTTCCCCCTCTTCCCAAGTTTATACAATTACAATGGCTGTCAGTGCTCATATCATATTCGGCTCATCAGCCTCAAAAATTAAAGATACACAGAAGTACAACCTATAATATGCCATTCCTAGGCATAACTTGAGCACAGCAGCACAAGGAGGGCATCAGTGAGGCCAGAGATGGCTTTTGCCATGTGCCTGAGAAGCAAGAGAAATGCTGTTTGAGGCAGATCATCCATGGAGCAATATGAAAACCCCTTCCCTCTTGGATGGTTCATTGGAAGCATTACTTTGATGTGGATTTCGGCTGTGACTGTGAGGACAGAGGCAGCCTCAAACAACAGTTCCTGAGCTTCATGGGGTGGATTTCTGTCCCCTAAACTTATTGGGAGCTGAACAGGCTACAGCTCAGTGTGGCCAGAGCTCTGCAGTTTGCTAGCATAGTGGAAGGAGTATGTTGGATGGGGACTCTCAGTAGCAAACAGCTGGGTTAAGGCTGCCAAAATGCAAGCTCCTCTCCAGAACTGTGATACTGAAACCCTGAGAACCCCCAAGATTAGGAAGCAGTGTAGTTCATGACAGCCTCACACACACACACAAATGTGTGTGTGTACACTCCCCCCATTTTTATCAGCCAGAGGTAAAACCTGCAGTGGCAACTCATCCAGCAATTCAGTCTTAAGGCTGAATATCTGAAACCTAACAGAAGTAACTCTAGAAGTTCAGATGGAGTCTGTGGAGCTCCTACATTGCAGTTTAAATGTCCTTCCAATATTTAGCTTTGTTTAATGAGAAAAAGTCTGCACTAGCCTTGGCTTCTGCAGGGGATACAGCTCACGCATCATCCCGCTGACAACAGAAGGGTCATTTTGTTTCCTGTGGAAAGTGATCTTCCTTTTAACACTTCTGGAAGCTTGTCACAGGGAAAGTATAAGATCAGGCTAATGCTATGCAAAAGGCTGACTGAGCAAGGGGAGTGGGACCTGGCTGTCGGAGCAGCACACACTTCCCAGCTGAGCCTTGAATCATGTTTATTTTCAAACCAAAGGCCTCACATTTCAAGTGAGAAATTTGCTCAGTAAAATGCATGCATTTCATATTTCATTACCACATGCTGTATGTCTCATACAGTGGTTAAAAAATGAAGGAGTGTGGAAAGGACAGCTATTCAGGGGAGCTGTAACCATAAAGATTCCATTGAATAGGATTTTCCCTTGTTCCAAACTGTTATCTCACTAGATAAAAACATTGTGCTTTATGATTAAGCTGATTGTGTTGGACAAGCCAGTCTGTAGCCCTAGAAGCCTGGATTTTCAAATGTGCTGAGCACTGGCAGCTGCAACCAAAGTCAGTGGGAACATTTAAAGTGCAAATAATGCAGAGTTCTTTAAAAATCCAGGCCAGAGGCTGTCTGTGAAATGGGAGTAGAGATGCTACCTTGCCTCACAGGGGTGCTGTGAACATTTGTGGCACAGCTACTTACACTAGTGAGAAGTTACACTGAAAAGTCCGATAAAAAAGCATTTCTTTTTTCAGATCAGGGTTTGATTATAAATATTTTAAAAGGGCCTCAAGCCACAGACTGAAGAATGAAGAGGAAACAAATATGTAGAATAAATGGATAATAGATCATGCCCCTCCCTCCAAAAATAGGTTAAAAATAGTATTAGGCACACCACATGAACTGAATTATTGTCGTGTAGGCCTATCTAACTCTAGGATTCCCTACAGAACTCCCCCTAAAGCAAGTGTGTTGTACTTTTTAAAAATGTGCAATGCAAGTATAATAAATATGCATAAACAATGTGTATTTGAGTAAAAAATCTTCACAGATAGTCCAGTAAGGGGAAAAGAAGATGATTAAGGAACTGATGCATCTGACATTCAAGGGGAGGCTGAGAGAGGTGGGACTGCTGAGTCTGGAGAAGAGAAGGCTCGTGGTGGGAATCTCATCAATGTGTGCAAAGGGAGGGTGTAGAGGAGACAAACTCTTCTCAGTGCTATCCATTGAAAGGAAAAGAGGCAAAAGGCACAAACTGAACACAGGAAATTCCATTAAGAACATTTAAGTAAAAGACAGTTTTACTAGAAGCGTGATCCAGCATTGAACAAAGTTGCCTGGTGAGATTCTGGAGATATCCTCAGAGATATTCAAAATTCAACTGGACACGGTCTTAAACTACCTGTCCCATTGACTCTTCTTTTTGCAGGAGGTTGGACGAGATAATCTCCAGAGGTGCTGTCCAAACTCATCCATTTTGTGATAAGTGAGGAAATCTTTTAATTTCTTCCTTATTCAATTTCTTTGTGGAATTGATACATAGATTAAGTTGCGTTCTGTTTTGGGATGGAGTTTGTGCTGCTTTTTTTCTCCTTTATCAACTTTATTTTTTTCTTTTTGAGGATGCAGCTCTCTAATTTTAGAGGTCATTGTAATCTTCTGCCAGGTCTGCTGAGGTTGAAACCTTTATTCTTTTGTGCATGAGGTTTCAGAACAATACTGAGCGCCCCATTGACAAATTGAAAATGAATATAAAATAGACATTGATTATAGCAGAAACTGAAATAAAAATATTCTCCCTAATGTCACGACAGAAACTGAATTTATTTCAATGTACTTTTCAACTGAATAGGGAAAATGTTTGCAATAGGTAAGGACTAATTTGCCCATAACTCCCTATAAACTGAAGAACTGACCAAGAATGAGAGCTGACATCCTAATAATAGTGATAGGGTAAAATTATTGTATAAGAAAAGAAATTTGTAATTTAAATCTTTTGGGGGAGTGGTTTTAAGGAAATGGAAATACCAAAGTTAAACACCCATAAAAAAATTAGAATTATCAGTAAATATTGCCCTGCAGCCTGCTGTTAAAGGAGAGACAGTTTTTTAATGTCTTAGATGTCATGACAGTGATTTATATGCTTCTCTTCATAAATGTTAGGGAAAACTATATTCTGTTGCCTTAACATATTTCCTGCCTTTCTATTAATGATTGTGACTGACCTATATATCACTTTTCATTTTTGCTATATATCACTTCATTTTTGCTAGGTTTTCAAATTAGTATTTGACCATATAATGACTGGCAAAACATAAACTCAGCAATGTACCTTGCCAAAGTGATGGGAACACTTCTAAATGCTGCTCTATAAAGGATGGAAATACAGCAAAGCATTTAAATTATTAACACAGTTATTATTACACAGACTGGAAGAAAATTAGAGAATTATTCACAATGTTTTGTTATTGTAATATTTACTTGTATTTGGATTGTGATAACATTCAAAAATTGTTCAACACAGCTGAAAAAAAACTCTATCAAAATCTATAAATATTTCACAGGCAACCAGAGACAGTACTGTGTCACATTGCACGTGTTAGCTATGGAAGATCTTTGAATCAGATATCAATCTTTTTTTCTTTCACAATTTTTCCTTCTTCTCCTCTTTAACATTAGTTTTTAACTATTTGTTCCAGTTGGCCTGCACAGATATATCTTGCTGGTTTGTTTTTTGTTTTTTTTTTTCCCTTGTAGTACTCTGAAAAAATGCAACTGTCTGGTATATTTATATCATGTGAGCATGTAATGAATGTTATTAGATTATCTTTTTGCTCATGCAAAATTCTAAGTAGAATGGCTCTTCTGTACCTTATCTGCCCAGTTTAAACAATGCCCCAAGCATGGAATTTTTAATAGTGGTATCCAGGCTGTTTTCCAGATGGACCAAGTTATGTATGGTTAATGGTTGGACTCACTATTGGAGGCCTCTTCCAGTCATAATGATTCCATGGCTCTATGCTGACTGGAATCTCTCACAAACATTATTATGCCTGTTGACCAGATTATTATCTGTTGAATAAGATGAGAAAGAATAAAAGCAAGGACTTCTTTAAGTGCCTTGAACGTGGAAGACAAAATGGGGCACTGGCAGTGGAAAGAAAAGACGAAGGCATCCCTTAGGCCCAAACAGAAAGACCAAGAGGCTTGAACCAGTATTTTCTTCCTTTGAAGAAATCCACTGATGAGTGTTATAAACCTCATTTTCCAGATTTCCTGAGCTATAGAAAGGATTCCTGGTTTTGGTTAAAGACTGTTTCACAAACGAAGACTTGTAGGACTCACTGAGGTGTTTTGCTGTTTCCTTCCTGTGCCATGCTTGGCAACCCAAAACAGGATGAAAATGGCCACTTTAGAAACAGCAGTTAAAGGACCCAAAAGACAGTTTCCATCAAACATTAGTTATTTTTATGCTCAGTTGGAGGTGTTTGAGCTATTTATGAAGTCCAGATAGAGAAATTAACATTTCTGAATAATTTTGTGGCAAATGATGAATGGGACTATTCTGAGTTGTATACCATTTTCTTCTATAAAAATATCTTCCATTATATTTTCTGGGACATTTCTAACCCAAAGGATTAATACAAAAAAAACCAGGCCATTATTGCAACAGTATAGAGGGAAATGGCACATAGCAGAATAATAATTGCATACCATAAAGTATGAATTAAAATGTAGTTAATGCCTTTGCTTGCTTCTAACTTTTGAATGAAGACATGTAATACCACAGGGCTTATATAGTGTGAGCAAAACTGTGTTCAATATTTCTGTCACTTTTCCTACTGTTTTTTAAATTCACATGAGTTATGGACAAAATGCTAAACCTGAGAGATAGAATATGAAGAATATATCTCTGTTAAAAATATTTATTCTTCTAGGTGACATTGGGGGACACAGAGATAATATTTTCAAAAACATCTTTATTTGTACTGCAAGCACACTGGACACAACAGCTCAAAGAGGGACCTTTGGGCACGGTGTAATCACATAATAAAAAATAGTGTTTGCTCTAAAGTTTGTGTTTAAGGTACCATCAGACAGCAATGAGAAGGAGAGGGACACGAGGATGTGGCTGGAAAGTGAGGCATGATAGGCTGAGTACCTGGCTCAGTATGGCTCAGAAAGCTGAAGCAGCAGCAGGAACTGCTCTCTCCTAAATCTTAGCCAGCTCTTCAATAGCAGTCTCAAGTAAAAAGGAGAACTGGAAGACAGTAAATTGACTAACTTTTAATCTTCCTTCCATGGCAGCTTTAACTGCTTCAATTTGAAGTTCAGATCAAGGTTGAGTCTTGTCTTATTTTATCTAAATGAGTTCATCTGTCTCATATCATGGCTTTACTCTGTTACGCATTTTAGCCTTCTGCTCTTTTTCATGCGAGGTAGTAAATACTGGCTCTTTTCAACAACTGAAATGTCAGGACACAATCATTTTGCATGTGCTAGATAAAATCTGTGAAATGCTGCATTTCTTTTCCAGTGACCTCTGGAATGAAATCACAGTTTGTAGGGCTAGAGGACTGGAAGTGACGTCCAGGGTCACCAAACCCAGTGCAGAAAGTTCAGTCCAGCACACAGGCATCACATTTATAATCTTTCTGACATACCCACAGGCTGCTGAGGGTCTTTTGGGTTGTTTTGTTTTGTTTTATTTTTAAAAAGTTTGAACACTTCACTGCAAGCAGCCACTAGATTAGGAAACAAGCTATTGTTCTTTGGTGGAGACTGAAGCCAGCATCCTCAAATAGAAAAGAGCTTGAGGGATCAGCCATATTTTATATAGGTGATCTGGTGTGGGGATACTGTTGCTGGATTCTGCCTCTCACATCAGTGGGTGTCGTGAGATCCTGACTCCATTATTACACCTCAGCTCAGGGATGCTGCTCACCTTATCTTTCTGTATTTCAGTTTCCCCACTCTATCCCTAGGAACATTATATGTGGAATGTCTAAAAATCTGCTGGTGAACAGCTTTATGTAAGAGCTGCATTCAGTCTGAGGCAGGCCAGAGCAATCCAGACATTTTCAGCTTCTGTTATTTGTGAGTACTTTACCCTAAATTAAAAAATAATCTTGATCTTGTCTTACAATTTTTATGATCAGCAGCTTAAGTTGAAAGGGTCACTCCTTTCTCTGCTAGGTCAAGTTCTGTGGGTTCAAGTATTTTCAGGATTTATCATGTCATAGGATGTCAGATGCTACATTCCTCTGCACTTTTTAAATCATTGCTTCTTTCTATGAGAAAGCAAAACTTTGTTAGAAACCCATTCAGGTTTACTTTGCTTTGAAAAATATGAGGCTTTTATCTTGGAAAACATTTCTTGATCTAGAGCTTACTGATATCTACCAGATCAAGTTTTAGACAAAAAGGGAATTTTTAATAGGGATTTAGCACTCATTAAATCTGAGATACAGTTTCTCTTTTTTGTAGGAATTATGATATATTTTTCAACATGAGACCCTTTTTGAATCCAATCAGGCTTTTTGGAATGTAATGGAATAATACATAACCTTCACTATAACTTCTCAAATTCTACAATATAATACATTTGCTTAAGTCTGCGAGAAGGAAACCAAACCAATTTATTATAGCCTGTTGATTCACACTCACATGCTGTGCAGTTCGTGTGAAGGTCCCATTTACTTTTTCACATGAACTGCCACAGCATGGTTTAAATAGAGATTTCTCTAGCAGTAGTGTTAAGGTTTCTCATTAACATCATTTCTGGAGTCACTGGGCCAAGTATATCCCTAGTGCAATTCCACTGATCTCAGTGGGGTTATCCTTGAGATATATTTGGTCCATTGTTTCTACAGAATCTCTTTGTTCCTTTCTGATCTCTTAAAGAATTTAGTTACTTTGAACATTTCTCACAAAACAAGTCATTATGCTGAAAAGTTTGCAACATTTATAAGTAACTTTTCAGGTTTTCTACCTATTTGTATACAGAATTAAACCATTCTATCCAATAACATATTGATATTTTTATAGTATTCCCATATATCCTGTTTTCCAGGAAAATCAATAAATTTGCTACAAGTTTTTCTTCTTGTTTATATTTTTTTAGATTCCGAAATTTGATGTGACTCCCAAAAATAACCTGAGAGAGACTACAGGGATAGTTGTCATTTCTGACAAACTCTGCCACTTGCAAATTTTTTAGGCAAAGAATGAGTGAGTAGTGGCACTCTCATACTAATATATTTTCACAGTGAAAACTGAACTAGTCTGATGTTCTGTCTGAATACTGAGTGTACCTACATTGGGGTTTTTGGGGAGTGTCATTTCTATTAGGAAAAAAATGTATGCAACATTAAAAATGCTAAATTCCATCTCTACACAAAATTTTGTATGAGTTAGATTTGTAGTTAATATCTATTCTGTACATTGTATGTGTGAGTTACATTACTTACTTACACTTTTCTTCAGGAGAAAGAAAGGCTGGTTTAGGGAACACAGCATAACAAAATTAATTCCTCCCTGTGAAAAATGGTTAGGTAAATGGAAAACAAATATTCTTTTCTCAAATTCTCAAATCTCTTATTCCTTACTGTACTTGTATCACTGCAGTTTTGCACAGACATTTGGTGGCCTTAATAATGTATATTAATTTTCCCAGCAAATGATGAACTTAGAACAGGAACTTCTTCATTTGTCTTTGCATTCAAAGATTCTCTCAGCTATTGCAAGGATAATGCATATAATACATAAAAACTAAATCTAAGTTTTGACAAATCCATAATCAATCAGCAGATGAAAGTGACTTGGACATGGATCCCTGGTTCCCTGAGCTCATATTTAACTTGCTGTCAAGGTCTTTTATTTCTCCAAACCCTTAAAATACTTCAGTTCTAATGTGAGATTGAATTCTGCAGAGAACAGCCCAAGGGGCTCAGAAAAATTAAACCACTGCCAGTTAACTGCTGCTTGCACAAATAACTTTTGCATCTGGTGATAACAAATAGAAGTGGAAATGCCTGGGAAGCTCTGCTGCTTACATGGCCTTTGTTCTACACACACACACTCCTTCAGTAAAGTGCTGCAAGAGAAGTGCACCTGTGACTTGAGCTGCTGATATTTTGCAAAACTTTCAGTCCCCTTGAATAACATTCAAAGCAGAAATGATACTGCTTCTAAGGATGTGAAAAACTCTCATTTAAAGCAAATGAGAATCAAAGCTTGTGCTCAAACTGCACGCACAGTATTGGTTTATGTTTATAGAGATTTATATGTGGGACAAAATGGAAAAATGTAATTTAGTTTTCTTTAATATCTCTCTCAAAATCCCAAAGCCACTTTCAGATGAATTAGGTACTGGTGAGTACAGTGACTGTGTAGGCAAACATTAACAGCCAAGCTTCAGTCAGTAACAGCCCTGTATATTATATGGTATATTAAGAAAGTGAATGCTAGCTAGAAACCTGGGGTTGTCCCTGTGCTTTTCCCAAAAGTGCAGTGTGATCATTTATCTACAAAATGCAAGAGCTCAGATAAAGAGCTGAGGGTCTCATCTGAAAGCTGAAGCCTTCAGGCAGCACCTGGTACATCACTGGAGTGTTTGTATTATTAAACAGCTGCAATCTCAGTGTGTTACTCATGTCTTCCTGGTCTGCAGGTCACAGAGACCAAATGACAACCTGCTGAACCATATTTTAACTCTGATCTTTGCACAGAATGGTCCATCCACAGAATAGTCAGAAAATGAGACAATAACCTGTAATCTCCATCTCTTGAGCAACTCCTTGCATTTCCTTGTATTAGTATCAATTGATTTCACAGGGCATACATGAAGTCATGACTTTGTATCACCTAACAGCTCATCCTGTGCAACACAGCAGAGCCTCCTGAGGCACAAATACAGGAAACAGGACACACAGTTGTGTGTGACAGAAGCACTCTGCTGAGAGTACCATGCCATCCTTGGGATTTGCATCCTGCAAAATGCAGGAGTCACAGAGTGGAGGTGCCATTTTGGCATTCTCAGAGTGCTCTGGGGGCCTGACTTCATCTCTTCTTCCACCGAGCCTCAGTGCCAGCATGTGCTGATTGGAAATTAAGATACATGGGACTTTTCACAGCTATAAACCTTGCATGCACATCCTGGAGGGGTCCTTCCAACTGGCAGACGTCCTTGGACTATTATGGCTGGGTCTCTATTGTGCTACAAAATCACTCCTAGGGGCCCTCCTTCTGTCAGCAGCACAGCTTGGAGCTCTTCAGCCATACAACCACTGCAGGCTCTCAGAGAGCTCCTGAGTGCCACAGGGCCTTCATATTCTCACTGCCCTTTGGCACAAGCAGGGAACAGTCCCTTGAAAGGCTTTTTAGAGTCCAAGGTACTGACTTTTGTTGGTTCCCTGATCATCATTGCAAGGGCAAAACCCAAGTGTTAACCAGGGGAGAGCTTAAGACATGAATGACTTTCTTGGACTGGGAACATAAGAAAGAAAACCCTATAACACCTTTTTTTTCCACTATTTCTTAGCTGAAGGGCCTGCCCTCAGAGTACAAAGCCTTGGTCAAACCAGCTTTTCAGCTTTGTGAAGAGAAAAAACCCAAGGATTTAGGATCTCAAGGTGTGTAGATCTGTATTGTGTTTTAACAAAGCCATTCAGAGCACTGATAAAATCTACTTTCCTGATAAATCAAACAAAATTAAATGAAAAGTACTTCATCGGTTTTTGTCTCTAATTTAATTTAATTTACAAATGCTTCAATTTGCAGCATTGCATGGCCATTTTAATAGTACTGGACCCACTGTTAGTTGAAAGACCCAGTTTGTTGGATTATTTTGGTATTTTCAGTCAGAATCACTAACAGTGATGAGTAACTTCCTGGATAATAAGTGCATCAGGCAATGCATGTTCTTCCTCAGCCCATTAAACTCATAACAGGGCAGTTCCCTTCTCTAGGATTGCTTCTCTGCCCCAGGTTTTCATCTCTTCATGCAGATCTGTATAGTCTAGAGTCAAACTTTGAGCCATCAGTACCACCAGGGCAGTGTTTTTAATGAGAAAAGCAGTTAAATAAATGGAATGTCATTAAGACATACGACTGTTTTGGAGATGATGCCAAGGGTAGAACAGAAAGTTAGTTTAAATATTACTTGCTCCACATTTCTTTTTAATGCATACAAAATTATAGAAACAAAGCACTTTAACTAGCTGAAGAAATAGAATCTTTTTGCACACACAGTTTCAAATCCCAATAGTAATTCAGCCTCTTGAAGTTGTCTCTTGAACTGTAAAAGAGGCATCTGGACAGTCTCTTAAAGTCTCTGACTCTTAAATCTCAAGTGACATGTATATATGCTTAAGGAATGGGCCAGCTTGCAGACAGAAATGTCCCAAACTTTCCAAAAAAAAAAAGTGGTGGTTAGAACAGGGCTGTGAAAGCCTTTCCCCTCAGCTGGCTGAGTTTGTGCCAAGATTCAGTGTTCACTTACACATGATGTGAAAAAAGTGATGTGGTTGAGTATTCTTGTCACATGCTTCAGCTTTTTTTCTCTTTTTGGACAGTGCTTTGTTCTGTGACTGCTTAGTTCAATGCATTGAACTTGCACTTCCAAACCTGCCATGCCATTCCTTCTGTAGCAGCTAGAAATTTAAAGATACTTTAACCTAATAAGAGACTGTTTTTTCTTGGTTTTTGTCCATTGTGAACTTTTCCCATCCAGAAAGGGTAATTTTACAATGCCATTGAACATAGGTGAAGATACAGCTGGCTTTAGCTTGTTAGGAACTACATACAGAATAACCCTCTTTTGGGTCTTGCACCCATCCTCCTCATCTACCACCCCTTTCTTCTTTGCTATCATTTCCCCATGTAATTAGCAGCTCATAGCAGAGTCACAAAGTTTATTGAGCCAGAAGAGTTTTTAAAATCCTAGCTGTTATTGTATTCTTTCCCAGGTGAAAGAAGACCAGCCCTTTCCCTGGAAATCAGCCTTTAAGTGCTGCTAAGAACCAATGCACAGTTCTAAGACTACAGCTCTGCAAAACACAAGTTAGTGGTGACTGGAAGAATCACTGGAGAAACAGGAAAGTAAAAAGAGGGTTTGAATATTAGAGTCCTTAGACCTGCTCCTTTGGATTTTTCTTTGTTTCCCTGCTCTCAAGTAGGGAAGTAATTGGGCTCTGGTTTTCACAGTATGAAGACCACTTAAACATTTGGTTTACTTTTGGAAATTTTGAAAAATGGTTTGTAAGCAGGGTAACACGGGCGACAGGACAGAATATGTTGTGAGTCATCACTTTCATTCTCAGTCAAAGTTCTTTATTTTTCAGCTTCGTGGCATTCTAGAAGTACTCCCCATGGGAACCACACTGATGATATAACAATTGCTGTTTTCACCCAAGAAATTTATTACCCTTCTTTGAGGGGGAACCAAAACTCTTGGTAAGCAGAAACTTTCCAGATATCCAAATTGCCCAAACTGTTTGGCTCTACACAGCTGCAAGGAAGACCAGTTTCAAAGAAAGACAATTAAAATTATTGTATGGCAGGTAATTTCTTATTGCATTGTAATTAAATGCAACATCTCAACCTGGAAGCAGCTCTATAAACTAGGTAATACTGGATGAAAAATATTAAATTATTATTTTCAGCATAGATAATTAATGTTCTTCAGTATCAGATTCCCATGAGGTGCTAAATGAAGTAACGTATTAATTCCTACTCATATCCTCTTTGGTTTTTGCAGCAAGTTTAAAATAACTCTATAGAGGCATTGCAGAGTCAGATGGGTACAAATTTAACATTTTGCAAACACCTATGATCCTTTTGCCTGTTCAAAATAATAATTTTTAGAGGAAGAGACTTGTAGAGGCTTGCAGCCAACATATTTTTTCGATACTGAGGATATCTAGTGCTGAATGATTTTACATATTATGGCATCTGCATCTAAAACAATAGTGTTAATACTAGCAGTGCCATCCATTGCAATATAATCTATTTCTTTTTTTAATATCAAAGATCAACCCATCATCTTATAGACCTTTGGGGATTAAAAAAAAAATGAAAACAACATTCAGTGCTTTATAACTGTGAACCCATTGAGAGTATAAATGGTTCCCTGCCTTTGGGGGAAAGAAAAACTCAATTGTAGTTTTGGTAGAAGTCTACCCAAATTCTTTGCCTCTGGAAAAATTCTTGAAGATTATATTATGGAAGTTATCTCAGTAATCAGGAAACCCCAGGAAAAAATATAAATGGATTTTCTACATCCTGAATTTGAATCACCTCAAAGTGTGACTGACAAACATTGATGGGGGAAAGAATTAAATGCAGCTAAGAGTCCTGCAGAAGGTATCACACAGATTCCAATCCATAGATATACAGTGTTACAGCAAAATGTTTTCCATGTCTTGCTACAATTAGCAGAAGGATTTATTTTTAATTGAAGAGGAATTTGATAAAGAATAAAAAAGTAATTAGAAATTAAATACACAGAAGGAACTTCTAAATATGTCAATTCATATGACCCTAATTAGGTGCCAAGGCACATGAGAATAAGCTTTGCAAAGTCTGACACAATGCCTAGAGAGGCATCAAAGCCGGGTACAGGAAATGCTGAAAACAAAATTCCAGGTTTACCTAGAGGTATACTGCATTCATCCCCCTCACCTAAGTTTGGGTGGCACATAAAAAAACAAGCAAAGAAATGTGTGAATAGGACTTTAAAGTAAGGCTTACTTGGAAGGAAAATGCTAGAGGTCTTTTCCCTGCTTGGTTTAACATAAAATACTGAACTATGAATCAGAGCAGTCCAAAATATTCATTTCTCCCCTTCTAGGCAAGTTCTCTAACCTCAAGGCCAACAGCATAGCAAGTATTTAATTATTTCATTCAAAATGGAACAGTTTCCACAGAAATATTCAGAGGCTCCTCTGATCCCAGATTTCCCCAAGGCACCCTCCATAATCTTTTGGAGAGAGATTTTTAAGCCAGAATTCTGTTGGACAAAGGAAGGAAAAAAACCCCAGGTTTTTCAAATCCCAAAGGGATGATCCAGCTGCTGAGGTGCTGGGCAAAAGCACAAACACAAGAACAAAAGCCAGTGTGCTAGAAACACTCAAGAACTCCATGAATCTTCAGTTCTAAATTTTTCATGAAGCACATAGCTGACTGAAATATGGAGACCACAGTCCCAAAGGCTCCACTGAGACTTGTTGTGGAACAGAATTTTGAATAGAGATTGTTTTATCTCTTATTCCTCTTTTTTAAGGGGGAACAGGAGGGGTTGAGGTTTTTTTGGTTTGTTGTTACTGTTAAACCATTTTTGTTTGTATCTGTTATTAAACTCTCATCCATCACTTTGTTTTCTTCTCAGATCTTCATTTGTTACTGTTCATGATTAGCATCAGATTTGTGAGTGACATCACAATTTCCAAGATTCCTTTTAGCCTCCTCTGATGATGTTGTCTAGTTTTAATTGTTATTTATGAAACTTTTATGATTTGGAGACATTCTGTAAAATGTGAAAAATAGTAAAGAAATTGAGGAAAGGATTAGTGAGGGAGTTCTTGCTATACTCTTACAGAAAAAGACAGAAGCCTTGCTGTGAAAACTACCAGTGGAATTGTTTATATCCAGAACATTCCTAGCAAATCTTTGCTTCAACTGTGTTTTTAAAATTTCTCCTGAAAGACAGTCCACAACCTGTCCAGAAGCTTGCCTGAGCAACAGGGAGATTAAAAAATATGGATTCTTAGAGTATGATTTCCAGAAGATACATATTCAGACTTCTATAAAAATCACAGGCTTTGTTTCAGGTCCCCCTCAGCATGAAAGTGGTTTACAGAATTACTGTTTTTCAAATCCCAGCTGTAAATGAGGTTCCTGCACCAAAGAACCTGCTATTGACTTAGATTGCACATAGGCTACAGATGGAAAAACCACTTATATAAGGAGCAAGTGGCAAGCAGGTGAACTGAGGGTTTGGAGCTGGCAATCAGTGCCTTCATTCCTCTGATTTCTGTCTCCAGTTTCTGGCTTTTGTCAGGGCCTCATGGTGGGACTGGGAAAGTTTCCTTCTTTCTGGCCCTTTTCAGTGGTTCTCTTGTGGTTTGATGGGAATTTCACAAAAAAAAAAAGTGTATTTTGAGGAAGAGGCGATGGAAGAATTCTCAGGAAAATGATAATGGATGAAAATGGCATCTGTGTGGCAGCAGGAGACAGGTCATTTTTTATATTTTTTTAATAGGGCACTGAAGAAGCATAGTGAAGACAAATGGACCTTAGCTGTAATCTCCATATGGCCTATAACATCATAATAATTGTGTCACGTTACTAACCACTGTTTAACCTTGCTACCACTCGTCTTCTGGCATTAGAGCAGGCACCCAGTGCACCAGGAAGAGGGGAAGGCTGGAAGGAGAAGTGCACTGTCAGTTCCCCTTTGTACAGAGGGGAAGTATGCCCCAGCCTCACCACTGGGTAGAGAGGAAAGGGAAGTTCTGAAAGAATCTCTGCTGCTTTTAGGTCCTTTTTTTAAGGAAAAAGAAGAATTTCTGGGAGTAAGATGCTCTCCTGAGACCAGTAAGGATCAGCAGATGCAAGTTTATGGAAAGAGGAATGAGACTGAGAATTGGCAGCTTTGTAAATGTAAAAAATATAAGATTAGTAGCTTACACAACGTAAATGGAACAAAGAAAGTGTGTGGAAAAGATGGAAAGGGCTTAAAAAGTCTCTCAAACCACAGGAGACTGAGAAGAGATAAAGAAGTATTGTAGGTTTCAGCATGTTGTACCAAGCCCTATATAAACTAAAAGACACAAATCTAATACAGAAGTTGAAAGGAAAGGAATTTCTAGAGTGGCTGATTTGTGTAGTGGAGGACATCAGGATCACTGGATTTCAGTTTAGGTGGGCTGGTGGTGCCTGTATTGTTACACACAGGATGATCAGCTGTGTGACAGCACGTGACAGTATCTTGTCTCAGTCCATAGAGTACTACAGCCAACAAAAGGAGCTGCTGTAATTTTGTAATTTGTGAGTACCAAGACAAAGTTTTAATAACTTCTTTTTTTTCTTTTTTTTTTTTTTTTAACATTGTTATGTAACATCTTCCAGCATATGTAAAGGGCTACAGGCTGTTGTCCAGCTGGAAATTTGTTCTTCTCAGCCAAAATAAAACACCTGTTCTGTCATAGCTTGACTGTGACTTCCATGGGCTGGCGACTGGGGTAGCTTGCCAGGTGCAAACAGCCTGAAAGGAAAAAACATTGTCTGTAAAAAGCATAATGTGAATTCATTATTGTTGCCCATGGACTCATGTTTTGAGGGAAAAAGTTCTTAATGTTAAATTTGGTTACTACTCTGCAGTTCAGAGCAGCACCAATTGCCTCCTTCACTGCATTGGTAGAGAGGTAGCACACATAAAATGTAATGCTTTTGTGTAATGTTTATTTCAATGCCATACTGAAGTTGGAGAAAGTGAGTCAACTGAATTTTATTTGTAAGAGTGAAAAACTGTGTTCTCAAGGTTTGAACTACCTGAAAAAGATCAAAAAATGTTAAATTATTAACACTGTTAAATAGCATCAAGTTCCTAATACTCAGAAGTAGACTTTCCAGATACAGAGGAATGTTGGACAAAGGAAAACAACAAATTTCCTGACTGCTCTGTAAAATTGAAGCATGAAAGCCATTTTGGGTTGCCTAAACAATTGTAGGAATCAAATAGTCTGGAAAATATCATTTCATGTCTGACCAAGTTAGACAAAAAGTTCCTGTCGTCCAAAGTGCTAAATCTTCAAGTACTGCATTTTTGTATGTGAGAATTAAAAATGAAGATTTCTAAGTGAAAAACTGTTTCCTCAATCCTCCTCACTCCAAAAAAAAGAAAGAAACAAACCTCAAAAAAACAACCCAAAACCGAAAAAAAACCTCCAAACCTTTTACCTGGTCAATATTCAGGAGTTTTGCATTAAAAATAAGATAAAGCATAAATGGATTTGTGAAATGCTTCAGTTCAGTATATTTTACAAAAAAAAAGTTAAAAATGCTTTTCTGTATCTACTGAAGGGCACAGCCTGTCAGATACAGCAGAACACTTAATCATATATGTAATTATTTAACTTGAAACATTTGAGAAGCCTTATTTTATTAGTTCTTGCAATTAATCAGAAGTAATTCTTGAAGCTAACACTTCATACAAAACTAAACGAGTGGATCTGCATTTCAGACATATTCATACCTTTTTCCTCCATCAAAAAATGTAACTTCTTTGTGATACTCATAAGCAATTCTTCTCTTCAGTAAACAAATCTGTGACTTAAAAAATGGAACCTTGTTAAAAAAAAAAGGCCTTTTGCTAAAGAAATATATTGAACTTGAAATTCAAGAATCTGGCATTGTCAATAACTTTCTCTGCGAAGGACTTTTTTTATTTGAAGCCTTTTTAATTGTAGAATTTCTTGTTCTTAGTACATTGTATAAATTACTCTTCTTGAAATGTGTTTTCCAAAATAGTATGGTTAAATACAGACCAGCCAGTTTCCTTCTCAGTCCTTCACATTGTTCCTGATAGCTACAAGCAGTCATTTATTGGGTGTACAAAACACAAAGTCTGTTGCAACCACTCTTGAGCAACATGAGCCATACTAAAATGGGGACTGAATATACTGAAAGCACAAAAATTTAAAAAAGAAATAGAAAGAATAAAAGGAAACCAGTCATTCACCAGTAGCTTAAATCTTAATGTAGTTGGCCAGAAGAAAAAGAATTATTTTTATGATAAAATTAGTAGCTTTGAATATTTTATGTCTCAAAATGGAAAAATGTTTAAGAGAAAAATGTTTCTTTTTCAAGAAAAAATGTTTAAAGGTACTCTCTTCTGTCATTGTTTAGCTTCATCTGTTTCTGACCCCCATGGCATAATATATTCCAGGAAAACAGTTGTTTTCACTCTTTCCACTTGCTCCAATATTCCCATACTTCTGATATTTTGTTTCCACTGATGCAAGAAAGAAAAAAAAAATAAAAGGGGGGGGGAAAAAACAATTACTCACATCTAAAATTATACCAGCAAGGAACTAAAAATTAAACAAGAAAAGCCTTGGTTGTCTAGCATTGAACCCTTACCTTCAGGCTGCAGGACACTTATAAGGGGGGAAAAGGAAGCCTTCTGCACCCCTCTCAGAACACTGAGAAGCAAATATTTGGTTTGACATATGCACTGCAAATTCCTCTGATCCCCTGAATGCTACCCAGACTGTCAGTCAGGCTGTGTCTCCTCTTAGGGTCTTATGCCAACCTTTTTTTTTGGACTGCCATAAGCACTACAAGGAAAGAGTTGCCTTGGATCTCTCTTTGGTTCAGATAGATCATGGCACACAGAGCTTAAATTGCTTTTGTGAAGGAGTTGGTAGCTGGTGCTGTTTGGAGACTAGTTGCAAATTCAGTTTTAATGAGATCAGCTTAATCCTTATAGTCAGAAAGTGAGCAAAAGCTCAATGTCAGCCCCAAAAAGCAAAAAAATAAATTACTAAAAGTGTGAGTTGATTCCCGTGCCTCTACCTTCTCTGCAGAAAAAAACAATACCAAAGGAAGAACCTGACTAAAAAAGGTAAGAACCTGAAACCAAAAGAGGAGGAAAATATTTTCTTTGTCTTCTGGATTCTGCATTTTAGAGGAGCAATCCACACTTTCAAAAATCTAGAAATTTGCTTTCCCATTTTAGGGAAAAATGAGATCTTAATCATTGCAGCCTAAAAACAGTCATAAGACTCAGGTGAAGCAGAACCAGAGTCACATGTGTGATAAACAACCCTTCCTCAGACAAATGGAAACTCCCAAGATCCCCACTAGAGGAGAGACAAGAAGTCTGTGTGAGCTGTGGTCTGACTGGGGAATTTGGACACAAATAGTTTGTCCTATACTTATACAAGAGGTTAATCAGAAGCCTGTTTGGGAGCCTGTAGCTTAAAAAACTAAATCATACAACATTCAGGTTAAAAAAAAAAAAGTAAAATTATGAGAGAAGGAAAGAAGATGAAAACTGTACATCTGCTCTCAGGGAAGACACATTCCTGAGCAGATTAAACATGCTAACCTGGGATGTTTGCTTTTAGTTTAGCTTGGTGTTGTACTTGAGGAGTAGAAAGATCAAAGTACTCTCTCTGAAAATTTTTGGCTTTCTAAAGCCTGTGCTGACATGTGGCACACCTGGAAAAAGGTTGTAGTTACATGTTCAAGTAGCCTGCTTGGAACTAGAGGTATTTCAGTGCAATCCAGTGCTCAGGGAATTTTCCTCCATGGACAAGGGGATTGCGGCGAGAGCCCTTGTGTCCCTACAAGTTACAGCACAAACATTTATCCTTCCCAAATTGGACTGGTTGTTCTTTAAATATGGCAACACCATACCTCCATGTCTGTACAAAATTATTTCATCTGAAAAAGAAAATTAAATCAATCCCCTTTGTTAGAGCTGTACAGACAAAGCCAGTTTTTATAGATCAGCCTTACTCAAAAAGAAGCAGGGCTGACAACATTTCAACATTTTGCAAACCAGAAATCTTCTATTTGGATTTTTTTTCTTGGATCGATTTTTGTTTTGGAACTTCTCTAAGCACTATTTAACTTCAAAAATATCCTGACCAAGCTGTACCGTATGACATGTTGTGAACACAGAATCTACAAGAGCTGCTTTCATTCTAAAAGTCAGGCGCTTTTATTTAGCAGGGCAGACTTACAGATGTTTCAGTAGATCTAACACTAGGGAAAAAAAGATTTGACAATGTGAGCCATGGTAAATTCTAAATGGGCTTTCTGTTTGCACCACTTTATGCATAAAGCCTTGAGTTCACACACGGCATTGAGGTACTGCTGTGCTAACAGAAAATAAACTCTGGTTTATAAACTGCACAGAATTGTGAGTGGGTGTCCCCTGAGGATGTTAAAAAAAAAAAAAAAAATAATAATAATAAAAAAAAAAGCAGTAACTAATCATAGAACAGAATTTAAACAAGGACCTATTTTCCATGAAGATCCCAAAGAAGTTTTACAGTATCACTTTGTGTGGTGTCAAACACGGCAGTTCTGTTGTGGCTAGCAAACATTAACATTATGTCCTCTCCATAACCCTATCCATGCTTCAAGTAAAAGGGGCCCCGTATCAAAATCTTCCAGATAATGGCTCTGGCTGACTGCAGATTTTGGTTTGCTCACTTCCAAGGTGCTGGCATCCCCTTAACCTGCCTATGGGCAGCATCACCAAAACCCAGACTGCCTTTGTCCAAACTGTGTTCCAAGGTACAATCTCAACTCTAGAGGCTGAAGTGTGAGTGGGGAACTAAACGAGGTGCCTTTCTCCTCCTTTTCTTACATGGGGACTGTGTATCTGAGGTACTATGCACCTTGACATTTTTGTGTGTGTGGCATACATGGGAGCACTGTGAGCCCAGCCAGCAGCCTCCCAGGTTACAGCACAGGGATAAATAGCTGCAGAGCATCCTCTGCATTTACTTTAACCAGAACTATTTACAGAGCCAATATACTTTGTGAAAACAATCAGCCCCATAGAAAACCTTACTTTTCTGCCCCCTGTGAAATATTTCCACAGTTAGTGTCTATCAATCATGCATCAGTTCTATCCAGAGGTTAAAATGGGTGGCCAGGTAGGCGGTCTTGGTTTTGTGGTATTACGAAGTTTTCCCCATGAATCCACCGTGACTGTGCTTATATTTTTAGAGAGGTGTAAAAATTGTGTTAGATTACTGGGTTTTTTTCAGCTCTTTATTCTTGTCACCTAAGAAGCTTCCAAGGTAAAGTAATTTCCATTTTGACCCTAATTCTTCTTCCAGACCATTTGGGCTACTGCTGCCATGTCTTACTGTTTACTCATTTTATACCCTTCCTTTTTGGGGGCTGGGGGAATGTAAGATTATTACACATTGGAAATTCCAGTGGCCAGTTCCTTAGGAACCCCCTGTAGCTCTGTAATTAAAAGTAGAATAAAGTATCAGGAGTATCCTTGGGTACCATTGAATTCTCAAAATTCAGTCACATATTGGATGTGTCATTGAACACTTGGACATAAATCTCTTTTTAAATTTTGAACAACCATCACTGTTCATGAAATTTCAGTGCAGTTGCTTAAAAATAACAACTCCTACCCACTTTATCACATGATATAAGCAGCAATATTAACTTCCGTATTTTTGAAGCCCTGGGATACTTTAGCCAGAGGGAATTTGCCTATTTCTCCTGAGGCTGATACAGTATCAAATTTAATATCAAAAGATTCTATCAAAAGGTTTCATTTTGTCATAGAAGTTCTATAAAGAATCAGTAACAAATTTTCACTATTTCTGGTTTCACTTTTCCATATAAATTGATGTATTTCCCACTCACTGACAGATTATCCAGTTGCCAAAGCTTCAAGTATAAATAAAACCTTTCTGAAACTGGGACATCTCAGGACTAAAGTACCTGACTGATAATGAATTCTTCTTTTTAATACAGTAAAATAGGATTTGTAATGGAAAAGCTCCATTCACTAGTGCTCGGAGAAATGATAGGACACCCCCATTTTTTTTATCCACAGCTAGTTAGATGAATACAATGATATAAAGCGCATACTTACAAAATAACTGCATTGTATGGAGTGGTTTTTCTAAACAGCTCTATTAAAAAACTTCATAAGTTAGAAAAGGACTTGATGGGGAATAAATGATATCACCAATTTCTCTTTAAGAGAAAAGATTGTTTCCCAGGAAGACTTGAAGTCTTTGTTGTTTTGCTTCAGTTTAAAAAAGACACTAGATAGTATCTCCTGGGCATGAAAACACCTGATAAAATTAATTAAACTGTCCTACTTAAACCTAATATAGTCCTCATCAAAGTAGTAAAAAATATTTGGGGACTTGACATAAAATATGTTTTGCATAGTTTCTTTTCAAACGTTCCTGCACACCATCCACCAAACACAGCCTTATCTTTTAAATTCTGTAGGACTACTCCAAACTTCTGTATTTTCCATTGAGTGCTACAGGGTCTTTATCATCAACGTTATTGATTTGCATCATGATGGCCAGTTCTATATAATTCCCTTTCTAAATAATTTTTTTGACTTCCAAAGGCTGTAGGCTTATAGCCTTATTAAACAGGCCCAGGAATGCTGAGTATTTGCAGGTTCTTCTGAATTAATTCAAGAAGCAGGTAGAATTGGCTCCAACAAGAGTTCCATGCAGGATGCCTTGTGAGACACAGATGCAAAATCCACCATTTTGCACCATGCATAAACACACCTGATGAAGTTTGTGGTAGTTAATATGCTATTGCTGCATTTGCCTTTATAACTAGCTGTGTCGTGTTATGCAAAAATATCACTTCCACTCATTAGGAACTCGTTATGACTCAAGTAACAGAAAAATAAATACAAGTAAAACCACACTTCCAACCATCACTTTTTTTTTGCCAGCACATTTCTCAGGAATGCAGAGAAAATAATTTTAATACTTTTTATCATATTTTAAACACTATTCTTAGCAGTGCTACTTTGTCTCTCTGCAGCTGGTTAACAAGTTTACCTCAAGTTGAAAATGCCAGACAATCTGCTTAGTGAAAAAAATCTAATTTTTATATTTTGTTATTGAGTTTTTATAAGAGCTCCTCTACTGAAGGTACCTATATTTATCCTCTGTAACTGCATGTTATAGGCAGATATAAAAATGTAAGATGCCCACCATTGTTGTGGACATTGTGACGCTCATCTGAGTTGCACAGGGAACCATGACACACGAGGATTTGAATTCACTAGTTCCACATTCCACATGGAAAAATAGTTTGGCAGTGACAGCAGAGAGCTGTACTAAAGCTAATTATAACATTTTAAAAGCTACAAGAGCTCTCTCCCACTTCAAGGCAAATGTACTGGAGGGACTCAACCAGATGGAAGCAGTGTTTCATACATGTAAATGGGCTCTGTGAAGGAAGTCCACCTTCACCCAGTCTCCTTTTACACCACACCTATGGATGATCTTGGTTTACAAACAGATGACTCCCAAAAACTGCTGGCTGTGTGAAAAATTATAGAAATTTTGTGGGTGGGAATTTAGAGCAAAATGGGACCGATGGAGTGTCTTGTCCCTTCCACATTCAAACAGTCCCCTATCATCACTTCTCCTCACATATAAATTTAATTTAATTTTCACTGACTGTAGTGTTATAATAAAGATAGAATGTCATCCCACATAATTTTCATAAATATGAAAACAAAAATATCCTGTAAAAAATTCTGAAGTAGATTTTATGTATCCCTTTTGTCCTTTTAGTTATAATGTTTCACTCTACATTTTCAGGCAGAAATGAACCCCATATTTCTTTAGAATCACAAGTCCCAGAGCATGAGTGTGAATAATCTTTTATCATTTCAGGTTAAGATGGTTTATCAGCTACTGGATCTGACACTTCTTCAGTCACCTTTTCAAGGACCAGTTACTGATCCCCCATCACATCAGTGAAATTTATGAGAGGAGGAGCAAAGTGAAGAATAAGGCCACATCTTGAGGGAAAGGAGATGACATTTGTCTGAAAGGCTGGCTTTATTTTGGAAATGGCAGCTGTTTGGAACTGTTGACAGATTGGGAGTGTTAGAAATTGTCCCAGGCCAGATGGATTACTGATCTGGGTCCAGGTGAATAGGTCAAAGGCACTTTATAAATGATGCCATCTATTCCCACGTAGCTATCACCACTACAGTGTACTATAGGTAACAGTTATTTTTATAACGTGTAATTGAGTTATTTTGGAGCAGTCCCACACAGGTCAGAGGTATGTAGTTTTTTATCTTTTTCCTCCCCTTTTGCTGCAGCAATTGCAGTAACTTGAGACATTTCTAGTACTATTCCTAATTGAATTAAGATGGGCTGAAGGCAAGATATCTAGGGAGTGGTGGTAGAGAAATAGCTCTTTCAGTCAGGAAATCACATTCAATCTTTTTCTTTCTGTTACTTCCTGTGACCTGAATACATTGATCTGTTTCATAGCCATGTTGTAAGGAATTTTTCAAGGAACAGGAATGAATCAACCAAATAAGAACTTGAAAGGGTTAGAAAACAAGGATTTCATCTACTTGTGAGAGCTTGATACTTTCACTTCTTGCACTCTATTCTGCTGCATTTTATTTATATTATCATCCATTTTTCCAGAGAACAAGT
>WBNO01020650.1:211393-309600 GCA_013400575.1 Peucedramus taeniatus
TTTGACAGTGCTTGGATTGAACGAACACCCCTCAACTGTGTGAAAACTGCAAAGTTTTGTTTTTTCCTAAAGTGTCCCTCAACTCCTTGATGGCCTTTAGTACATCTCAAGCACAGTTTAGAGCCTCATCTCCCTCACTAACCTCCACTTGTGGCAAAATTCTTGGAAATGCTTGACAGAAAGCTCTGTCAAGAATTGT
Organism: Peucedramus taeniatus; assembly: GCA_013400575.1. Lineage (NCBI taxonomy): Eukaryota > Metazoa > Chordata > Aves > Passeriformes > Fringillidae > Peucedramus > Peucedramus taeniatus. The sequence continues at coordinate 211,593 of WBNO01020650.1, forward strand.
CTGCCTCCATTTGTGAATACTTGCCCGTGTAAATTTAACGTTGCTAATGCCAGGTTTCTACCAACAAAGCTTAGATTTAAGAACCATGGGAAAAGTGAAGACAAAAAGTGCAAAGCTCCTGACAGGAGTACAGCACTGTATTTTATGTTATGGTCCACATCCCCTCGCTACTTTGATAAAGCAGCTAGTCAGTTTGTTCATGTGTTAGTGAAGATTCTGGTCCTAAACTATCTTTTGGCAAAATGCAGAAGTTTTTTCCAGTAAGTTCTACCTAAGTCTCGTCTAGAGAGGATCAAAGGTTCAGAGCAAAATAAAGAGCATGTCAAAAGTGTGCAGTACATTTGTTTGCACTCAGTTGCTTCAAACTCATGCATCTATATGTAGCAATCCTCTAGGAAGAGCTCATACATGTACTGTGGAATGGAGAAGAACTGTATTTTCACACAGCTGTAATGAAAAGCTTAGAAAAGTTAATTATATGCCTTAAATGCCTTTGAATCTTTCTTTATGTCTGATTTTTTCTCAGCGCTTTTTGAAACCAGCACAAAAAATCTTGTCATTCCAGAATTCAGTTCCAAACCATGTGTCAGCAGGAAGGCTCTAGTTTTCAAGTTTTCAGGAATATGTCCTCCCCTGTTCTTACCACACAGGTGACAAAATTGTTTAAAACCTCATCCATAATTGTTCTGAGACGATGTCAAATGAGCTATGATGTAACAACTGCTATAGCAACAATTCATTTTGGTTCAGTAGCCGAAATAAACTGCTGACACATCATATTTCACATGCTAGAGGAGACAGTTTTGGCATAATGTAGTAATATTAATATATTCTACAGAAACTGTGGTAATATTAATATATTCTATGGAAACTGAGACTACTCAAATATACATATAGCATAGAATACTTTAGGCTGAGAATAATTTTGAGACTACAGATTTAAAGTATATTAGTTAGCCTCCGCTTAACTGTTATTAAGTACTATACATAATTAAGCCCAATTAATCTAATTAAACTTCCAACTGACAAGGGTTTCCAGTTGGCTGAAGTTTTGCAGAGCTCTTTTGTACATGACAGCAAGCATTAACCTTTCCTTTGAGCAGCTGACCCTCAAAAAGATGTCCCACTAAGAGATCATATCATATACAATATTGTCTAACCACAATCCTGACCGCTGAAATGTCAATAATTTCCATCATCTTTCAATGTTAGGAAAACATTAGGGAGATTTTTTCCTCTGTGTTTCTCAAGAAAAGCCATGTTTGGTGAGCTTCCTCTTCTTTGTTTCTATTTTCTGAATCTTGAATTATTAATTGCTTATACAGTAAAGCTGATGGAGGTCCAAGATATTCTGTACTTCAGACAGGATTTAACTTCTCCCATACAGAATGTTATTCTCAAACAGAGCCAAATTTCAAGCTATTCAGTGGGAATATTGTTCAGTTAAGAAGAAGAGAATGTGTCAATGTGTAAATACACATCCATATAATATATACACACATCTATATATGTATGTACATATATATAGAATATATTCTAAATAGATGCATATAATCCCTATGAAAGTCCATTCTAAAGATCTAAAGACATCAGAAATTAAAACCACCAGTTTTTTGTTTACCGCCAGCCACTCAGAATTCTCCCAGGAACAGAATTTTTTAGTAATTTTTATGTTTAAACTTTCAAACTTTTTTTTAGGTTAAATAGTGCTTGTCTCATTGGAAAAGGCACATCAATGGGACCAGGAGGGCTATGAAGCACTGCTCTTAAGGCATAACATTAATAGCCTGCCTAACTTCATGAAAGGATAGACTTTGTCTAAGCAGAGTTTTCAGGAATTTAGCATCTCATTCAGAAGATATATCCAGGTGCAGAAATAAGATATGCATGTCATGCTGAGCACCGAACTCGGTGCCAGAAGTATGGGAGTGTCTTGCTGACTCTAAATCTGTTGTTTTGGGGTTTTTTTATCTGAGGCAAGTCATCTTCTGTACCTTGATTTCATAATTAATTTTTAATCTTCTTGTTTATTAAGGATGTCTTTTTTTCAGCGTAAAGATTATATTTAATTTCTTGTTTGAACAGTATGAAGCATTTCTATCCCAGTGAATACCTGAGAGCTCTCTGATAACTACAAAATTCTTACACAATTGTTTCTCCTACCTCTCATTTTAACCTTTGGCATTCCATCATATTTGGTGTTGGGAGAATAAAACATGAGTGTTCTTGCATTTCCTTAATAAAAAGCCCAAGAGAACTGCTGTAGAAATGTGCAATAGCTGCAAGGTGATGATCTGCCTTGCAATGGAGTGCATGGGAACATGTTCAAAAGCCCTTAAACAGGAATCAAGTGCTAATTTAAAAAGAAGGAGGAGAGCAATGAACACTACAATGATTTTACCCACAGACTTGAGAAAACACAGATGGAGATTCGCTGAATCTATATTTCTCAGGGCTACTACAAGCAGAAGATAATACATATTTATCCATCTTCTCAGGAGGTTGTTTAATAATAATAGACATTATGTTTCTTTACTCTGTTCCCAAGGCTCTTTTAACAGTTATATAATATGCATACATATTAGGGAGGAGTGTCTGGCCTTCCTGGTTTTCTTCCTTTTCTAACCAAATGTCTGAACCTGAAGCTAGAGTCAGGTTTCTTCTTGGCCATAATACTCCTTCTGGCCCATGAAGGTAGAGTTTTTGGATGCACTTCAAGAGAAGGGGTGGAGAACAAGTTAACCAGAATACCTCATGGCCTGAACACTTCGCTAATGTGCCATATACGAGTTCAAGCATTCCTTGTTTGAAGAAAGCACAAAACTCCTAATTGCTGGATGAATTAATGGAGTATTATGCAAAAGAATGGAAACTGAAGCATCTGAGTGCTTGTTTGTTATCACATATAACTGCATAGAAGATAAAGGTGGAATTTTTATGGCACTCTGCCTAACTTGAACTACGAGAGAGTACTGTGTAGGATATAGTACAGGATTGAAGCTCCTGCCAAAAGAACAGCTCCTTCAACCATGCAGGCAGCTTCCAGGCAAAGCACAAAGATAATATATGTATATATAAGACTAGGTTTATTTATTCCATGTATAAAAGAATATCAATCACAGGAGATACTAAAGTAATGATTGGTTATGGTTATTTCAGAGGACTTAATAACCTGATATTTTTGTTGATATTCCATTTTTGAAGTAATGGAACAATACTTCAGAAAGTGAAGGGTTTTGGTCAAATAAAATGTTTAAAGAACATGGCTTTCCAATTATTTATTTTCTTTACATCTCACCTTCAATTTTTTCAGAAATATTTTACCTCTACAGAATCGACCAAGTGTATCATTGTACAGCTGACATAGTTCTATTCCTTCTGCAGCCAAAAAAAACCCAAATAAAAGTATTTGTACATATGCAGTCAATTTCCCTAGAATTATTTTCAATCTTTTGTCATGATCAGTACAGGATTCAAGTTGCCTCATGATCAGATAGACAAAATACCAAGGACCCAGTCCTGCTACATTTACATAGAGCAGTGGTTTGGTCTGGAGGAACAAACCAGAGTGTCATGGAACTATCATTATATTTAAGTCAAGCACATTTTCAAATCAGACTTCTTAGATGTGAAGGTGAGAGGTGCTACAGACACTTCTGCATTTTCAGCATCTAATTTAGCTCTGTTCCTGTGGTCTTAACATCCTGAAACCATAATAGAAATAAAAGACTGCTGGCAGGCTCTGCTGGAAATATAAGTAGGGTGTCCGAAGGCTTACTATTTATATACACACCTAAACATAAATAATCCCCTCATGTACCACTGCTACCCATAGGCTAAAACACATAGTTTTACATGAAGGTCATACTTATCCTCATGTTTTGGAAACATAATCTGTCTTTTAAGGTTTGCAATTCTTGTTCCAACTGTGGATTTATAAATCCCTCCACTTTCAAAGAATTAAAGAATTCTTAAGGCTTGTTTTCATTTGGATGGGGCAATTATTAAATGAAAGTCTACTACAGTGTCAGTATATACATACAGACACACACGTATTTCTCGTGAATATTTGAGAGGGTATAACTTGGTAGCTGAAAGGCCAACAAGATAATAGAAAAAAAAATCTTGGTTAACATAAACTTTTTTTTTTTTTTTCTGAACACAGCTGAGAGGTGTCTCACCTTGACATGCACCACTGGGAAGAGTTTTGAATTAATAGTGATAGCTGTGTTGAAATTCAGTATCAGAAACTCATTAAAATTTGAAATTGAATAAAAAAATGTTTCAGTTTAAGTCTCTTCCTTTTCAATTCCTCTTCCAGTCCAACACCAGAATGCTGCAGAAAGTCCAAGTCTGTCTAAATTATTTCTAAGGAGAAGCTGATGTACTGTGGGCTATATCTGGGTGAGCAGTCAAGCATCTGGACATTTATCTATATAGGGGTCTGATCCTACCCTATGATAGAAATGGTTTTGCCCTTTTTCAGGCTTTGAGGGTCATAAGGCTGATTTCAAGAAAATCTTACGGGTTTTTCCTGGGGTGAAGTCTAAAGGGGTGCCCCTTTTTCCATCCCTCTGTAACCTACCACATCTTTCTGGTGCTGTAGGAGGGGAAGCTGAGATATTTCCACAAGGAGCTTCTTTTCTGTGTGAGGGATGAAATAAAGCTTGACGTGGTCTGCAGAAGGCTGTGCAAGTCCTTGTTCATACTTTTCAAAAATCTTACTGAACAATCTAAAAAAGATTAAAAAATACCTTTCACTTAATTTGAAGAGCTATTCCCAAAAAATGTTGTATTTTGTAGATAGACTCTAGAAAGAAAATACTATCTAGAGAGAAGATTCAGCTCAGTGCAAAAGTCTTTGGACTACCAAAATTATTTTACTAAATGGATTGCTATAATCTAGAATAATCTTCCCTAAAGCTAAACATTTATAAACTTCAGATGATCCTGACATTTGAGGAGTCTAGCCCAATGCTTTAGTTTCTGTTGTTTATGACCCAAGTACAGAACTGAAGTTTTCCAAATTAATTCTGTGTGAAAGCAAAATTAAGCCCAGAAATTGTTTGTTCCCTATTCTTCCACAGTCTTCCCAAATAAATTTGGTAAATTGTTTACAGTCTACTCCCATGTCTGAGGCCCTCACTGGATCAAATGTCTGTTTCCTTTTGCCTTGTCTGGTTTAGACTGCAGACTCTCTGGGCTGTGGACTGCCTTTTCTGATAAATCTCTACACAGCATAGAGTACAATGGAATATGATTACTTGTCTGGAGATCTTAATATAAAAGGATCTAATATAATGCAAACATTAGGAGACACAATACCATTTCATATCATATCAATGACAGGAGATAAACAGAGTCAGCCTAGAGCACTCTGTGTGGAGAGCCTGCAGAGGCCCTGCAGTGAAAAGGGAATATAGAAATGGAAAGTGGTTTTAGGTTTTCCAGAGCTACAGGTTAATTCCTTCTCCAGTAACCAGGATGAATAGGATGAAGGCCATAAAACATGAATGCCCTTCTTAATTGGAAAACAGGCAGTAAACTAGCTGCCCCTGTAAGATCAAAGACACTATTTAAAATGAAATATATTATTACAGTTATTGTAAGGTTTTAATAGTAGCATTTATCAATAGCATTTATCACTATAATCAATTTCTCACTGGGGACATTGCTATAAATACCCAGCTGACTTACAAGCAACTATATTGTTCATAACATCAAATAGCAGGGCAAGCATTAACTTCTGATATTCTTTTTCTATTTCCTTTTATATCCTTGAACCTAGGCTCTAGAAAATACACTTTTAAACAAGGAGTAGTTAATTTTCTGATATATGGCTGAGGTAACAGCAGAGCTACTAATCCTAGGTAAAGTTTACCTATGTAAAAATTTGAAATGTCTCTTATTCATTCCTCTCACTGTTTACTTTCAAGGGCTAAATAAACATGAAAATTTGTCTCCTCCATATCTGAGATATAATAACAGGCTGCATCTCTTTCTCCCACCCCATCAGTAGGCTATATTTGGTGGAATTATGCCAGATGCCTCTGGGTTCATGTTAGTTATTCAGCAAAATTGAAAGAGACAAACTAAGAGAAAACTGTTAGTGTAATCTCAGGGATTAAGATCAAAATAAAACAGTATGCTAAAAATAAATTGCATTTGGGAATCTTTCAAATGTTCTTTACAGGAAAGACAGATTTAGTGTCATCAAGATGTTAATATGCACATTTCTGAGCAAAAAATATTTTCCAAATGACTGTTCACACTTTCCTTGGGTGGAAATCTACCCCTTTCTCTTCTGGTAGTGTGGGGGTTGTGGCAGAACTTCCCTGTTCTCCTGGGACCTCACAGTTTCTGAGGTGCTCTGGGTTGGTAGCTATTTTGCAAGGAGATTGTATGTGTGTTCACCTTCTGCACTTTTTCCCTGGGATGTAGAGGCTAAGAGACAGAATCATGAAATGAGGGCGTATTTCCTCTGATCTGAACCCATTCCCTTGTCTTTCCAACTCTTGTTTTTCTCTCCCTCTTAATCATAGAACTAGAGGATAATGATACTGTAAGGGACCTCAGGACTTCTCTAGTCCAAGCTTCTACTCAGAGGCTCAGTTTTAAGATCAGTTCATGTTATTTGGTGCCTTACTCAGACAGGAATTCAAAACCTCCAAGGAGAGAGATTTCATCTTTTCCATACTGCACTTAGTATTTAGATGAAGGCTCACAATGCCAAGTAAAGGACTTCTTTCCCTTTCCATAATCTACTTCCTGACGATGCAGCCCAGAACATTATTTGTCTCTTTTGCTGCCAGAGCACACTACCAGCTCATGTCCAGCCAGCCCCTCAAGTCCTGCAGAGATGCTCCTCAACAAGCCAGTCAATGCCTGTACTGCTGCAGGAGATCATTTGTTTCCAGATGCAGGACTCAGCATTTTTCCTTTCTGAGTTCCAGAAGGTTCTTGTTGGTTCATACCTCCGTTTCTCTCAGTCTTTCTGGATAATGGCTCTGCCCTAGGTCTGCTCAGTCTGGTGTCATTTGCAAGCTCAGTGACCACACATTCCATCCCCCCTGGCAAAGCCTTGGTAAAGATGCTGAACAGGTCAGGTCAGGGCAGACCAATGCACTCATCATTAGCTTACAAGGCAGCTTGGTCCACTTCCCTTACAACCTGACTAATTAACCCTTTTTTTACCCATCTTATGAACATTTTCCTTGTTCAGCCTTTTATTGTGAATTTAATGGTAAGGACTACTCTTGTTTCTATTTGAGTTTTGTCTTTTTTTTTTGCACTGTAACTCCTTCATGAGTTTTCTGCTTGGACAACCTGATATCCTGCTACATGTCATTGTTTTTCTGTGTATGGGGATGGACTGTTCCTGTACTTGGAGGATACTGTCATTAAGGATCTGCAAACTTATTCTGAGCTCCTTTCCTCTTTGAAGCTCCCTCTCATGGTGTCCCATCTACCATTTTCCAGAATAACCTTAAATCTGTTCTCTTTCCTCAGGATCTTGGACTCCTATTTCATGGTGCCTATAGCCAAGGGTATCAGTGATTATTACAAATCAACTAGTCCTGTCTTGTTAAGTGAATAGCAGCTACAGCTATGTGCCATCCCTCTTTGGAATAATATCTATACCTGACCATGTACATTGTAGCTCTTCCAGCAGATAACAGAGAAAAGCCCTCCAAAAGAACTAGGGTCTGGGTAGAGACTTCCTGAGTTGTTTAAACTAGGCTTCATCTACTCTCTCATCCTATGGTGACAGTCTGTAACACAGTTCTCTTTGTTCTGAATGTTGCACATCCCTCCACAACAACCTTTCAGCCATGTGAGCTGTCCCACCACAGTAACCATCCTCAAGGGTGATGCAGTTTGGTGACCACAACCAGAGCTCTAGGTCCTCCTGCCTTTTTCTTTGGCAATGGGTATTCATGTACACAGCCTGGAGATGGGCCTTCTTTTCCCTTTTTTCCTCATTCCTAAGGTCTGCCTTGTACACATCACCCTGATATCACCCTATTGTGTCATCTTATCTGTAAAACTGAGTATGGTGGATAAGGAAAGCTAAGAAAAATAAATTAGATACAAATATACACACAGATAGGTAGATATGGATGTTAGACCTTAGAATGGTGAACTAACACATTCTGAAGATACGTGTCAGAGGCTAATGCAGCTGAGAACCCTCTGAATGTGCAGATATTCTGAAATGTGCTGAGGAAAGTAACAGAAAAACTACAATGCAAATCACACAAGAGGAGGTTGATACCTTCCTCTGCAATTCCCCAATTAGCAGATGGTTTTTGAATAATCCTAATCTCTGCATTCCCTAAAATAAATCTCTGTTAGTTAGTTCGATGTGACACAGAGAAATCTCTTAAATCATAAATGTAAACCAGACCTCGTCATGATATATCAGTTTTCTATTGCAGATGCTTTTTCATTATTTCCTCCTCCCTACCATACAAACTCCATAAAGGCCATTGACAGCTTTTTCTTTCTTAATTAAATAGCTACACAATCCAAAGTCATTAGTTATGAACATTTTTCCATGTTTTAAACTATTACTAAGACCAGCATTCTTAAAAATGGATTTATGCATTGCAACTATTGCAGCTTTCTAAAAATAATCTATTAAAATAGGTTTATAAAATGCCGTTATCCTGCCATAACTATATCTAATTGGTCTATATTCTCAGCTTTACATTTAACTGTGCATTTAAAATTTATGCATTTACTTCTTTGTCAGGCACGAGTAGTTGGTTTTGGTTGGCTAATAGTGGGGTTTGTATGCAAGACTTGGCACAGTGAGTACAGTTTGCTCTACTAAAAGTTTTACCTTAAAATATTTCAAAGGCTGTGCTTATCAGACGAGAAGAGAAGGCAGCTCCCGGCATTTAGATCAAAAGTGTCATAAACAAAAGTTAATAGTCAGCTAAATTTAGGTATTTTGCACTAGGGACTGAGGTTTGGGATTAAATGACACAAGACAGGGTATTAAAATATATTATCTTTTTTGATACCCTCTATTTTATGAAGTTTATGGATTTTGGATTTTTGTGGATTTTACGATGCACAAATACTAAGCACTCATTAAAATTAATAATAATTTAGTGGCATCTCTTTAGTTTGATAGTATAACCTGCCTTTTCTGCACTAAAATCACAAGGTGATCAAACATGAAAACTTTGCAGGCAGTGAAAGAGCTTGTAGTTTTCTACTTGCAGCTCTGGGTTTGCTAAGTTTCACTGCTTTATATTTTACAATGCTCTTCAAATCCAAACAAACCGACAGCATTCTTTTTTCTATTTGTCCTTACTGTTATCACAATGAAATCACTAACCATGAAATTAAGTTTGCAAGCGAAGTTCTGGAGCAGTGTTAGCAACATGAATAATGCATTGCTCATAACTTAAATTGAGTCAAGTGCACTGTCTACAGATATGACTACAGAAAAAGTAAGAATAAGAAATTCTCACAGTGGCCAAGTTCACCATTAATGGAATTAAAACTGTCATCAGACACAGTAGATTCATAATTGTATTTCTGAGTTATTCCCATTCCAGAATAATGACAGTAAACTGAACATTAAGCATTATTGAAGCATTCATCCTCTTCATGAGAATGAATAGTATTATTATGCAGTATTACAGCAGACTGGTATGAATGCCAAATGCTTTTAAAGTTTCCTACATAATTTTTAACTAAACCTCCACCAAAGTGATGACTTTCTCTGTTCGGCCTCATCATCTCAGCGACTGAAGAAAGAACAAAATAATTCCTCAGCCTGCCCATAAAATAGGTGCCAATGGCAAGGAGTCAGAATCACAGAATCACAAAATGGTTTGGGTTGGAAAGGACCTTGCAGATCACCTCATTAAAATCCCCCCTTCCATGGGCAGGGACACCTTCCACAAGAGCAGGGTGCACAAGGCCTCATCCAACCCGGCCTCAAACATTTCCAGGGATGGGGCATCCACAGCTTCTCTGGGCAACCTGTGCCAGGGCCTCACCACCCCCAGAGCCTAGTGTCAATCTACTCCCTTTCAGTCTGAAGCCATTACCTCTTGTCCTGTCACTTGAGGCCCTTGTGAAAAGCCCCTCTCCCTTTACTGAGCTGGACCCCTTTGGGTACTGGAAGGTGCTCCAAGGGCTCCCCAAAGCCTTCACTCCCCCAAGCTGAACAGTACCAGCTACATCAGCCTGTCTTCATAGGAGAGGTGCTCCAGCCCTCTGGTCATCTTCTTGGCCCTCTTCTGGATTCAGCCCAACAGGTCAAGAAACTATTTCAACAATGGGCAGGGGAAGCAAGATAATTAATACATAAATTAAAAAAAATATCCATATATATATATGAATATTAAGGTTCTTTATGATCACTCAAAACACAACAGAGTTTACTGACGATCAAAAATCTTTCACAAAACTAAAAAGACAGTGATTATTGAAACTTTTCAGTGCCTATTCTCACCATGGGACAACAGGGTTCTTGGCATAAGAAGTGTGTCATCTCATATATCATAAAACTGTCAGCACAGTCAGGTACTACTCCTTACCACTGTGCATGATTGAAGTATAAATAGATAAGGATAAAAATGGTAACAGCAATTGTTGGAAGCCAATTTTGAAATTCTTTCCACTTCTACTTTGTAAACTAGGACCTTTGGGCATGGAATGCAGAAGCAGGAAAAAGCAAGAAATATTGGTATCTTGCCATCATTATCTTCTCTATTTATCATAAGCAAATTATACAGAAATAATTTTTGTATGCAGACCACACATGCTATATCCTGATCTTGCTATGATTCATTATTTTATTCCAAAGAAGGAGTATTGCTTTGGATATTCAGTTGCTGGACACAATTAGAAAATGTCCGATACTTGTGCTGAGTAGCTGAGTTTCTTTTCTTACTAGTAGAGTGCTGTCTGTCATGTCTTTGACTCTGTTGTCTTAAATGACCTCAACCCTGTTTGGAAATGCAAGTAAAATATGAATAGAAGGGGAGTCTGATTTAAAACTCAGACCTGTGCTATTACATGGTCTCTTAGCATTATACCATTAATACAAAGTTCATTCTCCATTTGCTACACATCTTTGATATTATGCTGTCGTTCACAAGGTCTTTGCTGTAGGCACCATCCTGAGAATATTTCCAAGGGGCAATAGGAACCTGCAAAGCTGCAAACACATTCTCAGACTGGAGGCCAAAGGCTTAAGCCAAAAATTGGCAGATTGCTGTTTGTCTACCAGTAACTACATTAACACTTTCCCTTGATGGCTTTTTAATTTTCGTTTACTTTAACAATAAGTTTTACATTGGCAGGTAGAAGACACCACCACAAAACTGGTGCAAAAGACCAAATTCTCTAATGAAATGCTAAAAAAGACAGGGAAATGGAAAATATTGAGATAGATAAAATAGCCTTCTTCCTCAAACAGTGTCTGTCTGCATTTCCAATTAAAGTGCTTCACCCTCTTCTAACCCTTTTTGCAACACAAAATTAAACACTTTTCATGCAGCCCCTGCCTGACCCTAAGATGGATGCTTTTTTAGCACGGATGTAATACCTTTTTCATATACAGCTTGAAAAGCTTTTAAAAAACATTGCAATTACAAAGCTGTGTAAATGTGAGCTGGGATTACAAGTAATAGTACAGTAAGATCTTAATCTTTTTTTTTTTTTTTTGTTACAGCTATTTCATGGAAAAAGGAACTTGATAGGCTGTGTTATACAAAAACAAATGGGAAGCAGCAAAGAGATTGACTGGTATTTCCTTATTTGAAGATTGAGTTTCAAGTGCTAAACAGATTGAAGCTTAGAGAAAGGGCTTGAAAATAATCAGAATTTAAATTTTCTTTCTGTCTTTCAATTTGATCCCAAATTTCTGGTCTTTTAGATGATTTGAAATAAGAAAATCAAAACCTAATACCATGGTGGTTTCTTGGATAAAAAAATAATCCAAATATAATAGGGTAAAGAAAAGCAAGGCATCTGGGAAAATGTAGCTTATCTTAGCACATGTTTTAGCAGTTTCTGTCTCCTGCTGGAACATGATGTATAAAAATGAGGAGTCCTGAGTATAGTAGTAAAGAAGTTAATATGTTCTGGACTGAGAGAACAGAAACTTTTATGCTGTGATTGTAGTATTAAACATTCTAAGGAGTAGGAGATAAAAATAAATAGATTATAATAACCTATTAAAATATAGATTTTAATATTTTTATTAATTTTGAGCTTCTTTTATATTATTGCCTTGCACTGTATGTTGGTTTGTATTGACTAATGGGACATCAGTTGATCTGTGATGTTTAACGTTTAAATTCATACCATTCAAGCATATTAAAGTACATATTCTTCAAAATACCTCATCTGTATGTGTGCATGACCATGTAGATGTAAAGTCAGTAGCCAGTCTCTGCAGAATAGCATTCCCAGACCTGGAAATTATGAATCTCCTGGAAAACTGCTAGAAAAACTGCTTCTTCCATTTTGCCTCCTGTGAATTTTGTTATTAGCAGTTTTATGAATCTGGCTATAAAAAGCGGGTACCTCAGTGATCTAGTTTAAGTAATACTTTTTTTAAAAATTAAAAAAAAAACCAAACAAAAAACACTCCAACCACCCCCCCCCAAAAAAAAAAAAAAAAAAAAAAAAAAAAAAAAAAAAAAAAAAAAAAAAAAAGAAAAAAAAAAGAAAACAGAGTATATATGTACACATCTTCCTTCTCTCCCTAGCATTAGTCAGGAATTTGTGTGGATGATTTGGAATAGGTGCAATGAATTGAAAAGGAAACATAAAAATGAAAGTGCATTTCCAGTGCACAGAAAAGTGGGCCCTTCTCTGCTCTGTGTGTGTAGAAATCAAATTGCCAGTAAGTATCCAGCCTGAAAAAATCCATCCTTCAGCAGGCTGACTGCTTAAATGGACCTTAGCTTTCTTAGTATTTCTCACTGCCCACCAGTGATTCAGTAAGTGCCTTTCTACTATTAAAAATCAGTCCAAGATTTTAATGAGACAGAAAAGTTGGTTCATTGAATTCCAGCTGTGTTTTTTCTAGAGTCTGAGCAGCATTGCTGAATATGAGAGAAAGTATAGTTTCTCTGCAGGTGAGCAGCCCTTTGTCTTTTTTTCAGCTTATTGCTCCCCTTCTTCCTTTTCTCTCCCCTATGACTGAGGACAGCATGTCTATCAATGCCTGCCAAAGTCATGGAAAAAATGTTGCTGGCAAAGGCCGACGCAAGGAGAACCACAAATCTCCGGCACTCTCAACATGCACACCCAGCAGCAGTGTTGGTATCACGACTCCCATCAGCCATTCCTTCCTATCACACCCCCCTCCACCTTCCTTTTTTTATTCCCTATGTTGTTCTCAGGCCAGCAGCTATGTGTAAACAGGATGTGGGAGCTGTAGTGAAATGTATTCAAGTCCTGTACACCTCTCTCCTCACCTCTGGCTGCAACGTGCATCCTGCCTGGAACATCTGCTTCAGATAAATACAAGGAGTTCAAGCTGTGCAGGGAAGGGCACAGCCTGGAGTTCTTCAACCTACTCTTGTCACCCTCATTCTTTAACATTTAAAAAATATAGAAAAAGCCTTTTACTTCTAACTGATGAGCAGGTTTCCTAAAAAGGTATTGTTGAAAAATTGTAAATAGCCTTCTGCCCTACATTTAATAACTGAAAGATATTCTAAGCCTGTTAAGAATAATGTAAGCTACTGTTTGTTTACATATTAGTTCTAGTAATGTTAACTGAAAGGTGCACATTCATATGCTGTTCATACTCTTGATGTAACTCAAGAGCATCTTTCATGGTTGGCAATGTAGTTTTTTAAAAAATGCCTCTGGTAATATGGCTAAAATAAATCATAGGACTTTATAGCATAGTCAGTCAGAAAAGATTTCAGTACAGCCTGAAAACTGAAAGCCAGAATAATGTAAATGGTTGCTACTTTTCTGTAGATTCCACTGCAGGCAGTCTGGCAGGCAGTCTGGGAGATCCTGGGAATTCTGCAGTCAAAAAGGGCAATTTAGGAGTCTTTAATGGCCAGGTAACCATGAGGAATATACAGCCAGTGCAGAATTGCACAGCCTCGTTAGCCTTGTCAGAATTTAGACATGTGTGCTTATGGTCATCATCACATCTCAGTGGACAGCCTAATTTTTAATATTACATACTCTGATACAGAAAAAAATCTGAATGTCAAAATCATTCAACATAAAAAGAAAAAAAAATGGTATAATACCTTACTAATCCCAAGGGTAACAGAGAGGCCATAAATACCTGTATGGCCACACTCAGAGAGCCCATGCACATGCACATCCAGCAGGCTGCCTCCAGACCAGAGAGAGAGGCTGAAGGGCTGTTGCTGGCACAGAGGAGGCCATGAGGCTGCACCTTTACTTACACTTGAGAACAGAAAGGGAACCCCTTTCCTTTTCTACTTGTCACCAGATCCCCTCCCTGTTCTGGCCTGACCTCTAACCCTTCTGGCTTCCCCATCCATGGAGCATAAGAAACCAATTCTGTGCCCAGTCCTGAGGAGGTTTTCAGGCAGTCCTGGCCCTGCACACATGTACACATGCACAAATGCTCTCAAGGAAGTTAGGCAGGAACAGGGCTCCATGCTTAAGGGAGACAAAGGCCCACAAGAAAAAATCAGGTAGAAAATAACATTAACAAATCTACATTTCTACTTTGACTGACTTAAGGAGGACAGACATTTTCAGATATATTAGAGGGTGACTAGACACTAATGGGCTTTTGAACCAAACTTCCATTTAACTTTGTAAACATCTCTTGCATTTATTTTCTGAAGCTCCTGTACAAGTATTTTGATCAATACAGCTGATCAAACACAGCCATCTGCAAAGGTACTGTCTAAATCTGGATTACCCACATATTCTGCCTTTACAATGAACTGACAGAAATAGCACTTCTGGGGTACCACTCACACCTTGCTAAAGTAGATCTCTAATGTCCAGTGAACATCCCATTAAATAAGTTTAGCCACAAGGTGCCTGCTTTCTCCAAGGTCAAAAACCAGATCCACATAACCTTGTCTACAGAGGAAAACATTTCAAATATTTGAAATGGCTATTACACTTAATGACACCATTAATTTAAGCAAAATTTTGAGGAAAACATTCTTAAATGAATGAAGTAAAATTGAAATCCTGGAAATTAAATTAAAAATATACCTCTTTTTTATATAAAAAGTACCTCTTTATACTGCACTCAAAAGAAATCTTCCAAATGCCTTTGGAATTTTTTTTTATTTTCTATCATTTTATATAGATATATAGGTATAAAGGATTGGGGGAGGAGGGCAGGGAACTCTGTGGTGTTTTGGGTTTTTTTTTTCCTCTTTTATAGAAAAAAGATCCACAAAATAAAGCACCTAGTTTTAGTTAGACATTAGATTCAAAATTACAACAGCCGATTCATTCAACGTCTTTTGCAATATATCACACTCACAAAGGTCTCAACTTTTTCACTATAGAGAAAAAAAAATCATCAGTGGAAGGAATACATTTCAATTAATAATTCTATTGTAAGATGGGATCTGACTTGAGTACTTTGATTCAGCTGAACTTGCTGAGAAAGTATGGAGGAGAAGACAAGACTGTGATAGAGAGCACAATCTCTTCTGCAAAAGTATTTTGTCTGGAGAACTGCTAATCCTGTATAATATGAGAATATTTCATCCTTGCAGAAGTATGGAAACTCAGAATCTCCACTTTCTTACTCCTTTCAAACTGTACCAGTATCTAACAACCAAGATGAAATCAGGACTTATACCACAAGGTGCTACAGAAAGGCTTAAACAAATTTAAAAATCAAAGGGAAAATGGAGCTGCAGCAGTGGGGGGGTTGCTCAAGGTCACTCAACAGGTTTGTAGCAGGACTGGAAGTTTAGCACTTGAGGCTCCCCTAGAATCCTCTATCTGCAAACTATCCTCAATTTCTACTATCACATAAGCATTTTAAATCAGGGCTGCATGCTCACCATTATAAGTGTTCTTTTCAAAACAAGAAGCACTTTTCACCCTTGCAGGGGGAGCAGCAAGGCTCTTGAGAGTGTGATATTTCAATGCAAACAGGCTGTAGCTCTGAGGACATAAAAAACAGATTACCCACAGTAAGCAATAACAGGTCAGCACACTCTACAATTAGAGTCAGGATTATAATTTCCTGCATAGACATGAAAAAACTGATGCAGATATTATTCCTTTTAATGTGATCAGGCCTGGGTCTAGGCTGTAACAGATCCTGTTTGCCACTCCTGCTTAGTACAAGGCTCAGTATAAAGAGGAAATTTATTATAAGGCCTAGGATGCTCTTGAATTTCTTACTCATCCCATTTTTAAGGGTAATTTCAGCCTTTGCTAGCTGTCTCAAATCCATTTTGGAAAATGCGTATTTGAAAGGACTTGAAATTAAATAGGCCAAAAAATAAAATCTACAGACCCTACAAAACAGTACTTTACCATAGTATCCTTCATCACTTTTGCTCTCAAGTCACAGGAATTGCAAGTGCCAGCTTCTCTGCAACCACCCCAGCAGTACTAACCCAGAGCACACTTGCTGTTAAGCTGACATTCAGCTCTCCAAAATGTATGTAAAGCTTCACAAATATGATTTCTCCTACTTCCAGCACAGAATCCTTGTTAGTCTTATAAACTACATAGATCTTCCAGGCAGAAGGTGAAGGCAACCTGTAGTGGCCACTGCTGCCCAAACTAATAGGAAAGCGATAATGTTGTTTTCTTTACATTTCTGACATGACACATCACAAAGAAATGCCAGATCAGGGTCAAGTTATGCTAAGCTGCACTGTGCTTTTTGGTCTTGTGATGTGACATAAGCTCTTACAAAGCAATGGAAGAATTGTAATGTAAAGAAAGGCTTTTGAAAGGTCTGCTAGAAGGAATTAATTGTTGAGCATGGGAAGAAACTAAGTGGCTGGTGTTCCCCAAGGACTGTGCTGGCTTCAAGCTATGCTCCAGGGCTGTGCCCTGCTGGAATGAACAGGCCAGCCCACATATCCCATGTCAGCATCAGCCACCCAATGCCACTGGAGAGTGCCAAGTGGCTGGAGGGGACTCTGTTGCCCAGCTGTTTGGTGGTAGCTGCAGTACAGAGACCATGCAGCCCCCACTCTCTCCTCTGCCCCCTGAATGTGGGTACTCCATTTTGCTCCCCCTTTGGAATAGGACCCAACGCTGTCCTATTCCATACCTTTTTTAGCCAGTAGATGATATCTAGTCATTCAGGCTGGGTTAGCCAAAGCAAGAATGCTCAGACACAGAAAAACAGGAGAGAGGCAGCAAAACTGTGATGCTACCAGCAGAGTATGATAATAAGGAATGAAATGGAGTCCTTGCATCCTTTCCCACCCTTATAGAGTTTTCCCCTCTTTACCTTCAAAGCCAAATATCTTAAACCCTGTAAATTCTATATCCTATTACAGCTGGAGTGACTCACAGGGATTATGAGACAAGGAAATGTAAAGGAGTCAGAAAAAAGATAGGTGAAAGAACAGCAGGAAACAAAAGTGAGGGTAAAGAGAAAAATCATAGAGAAGGGACAGGACATATCAAGACTAGTAAAAGCTTAAAAAGGAGAAATTCTATGCTAATTTCATGTACAGGAAAGGGTAAGGTGAGAACCAAATGTAAATGATACTTGAAACTTCAAGCAAACATCACTGTGATTGTGCAGCCCTGGTTTTAAAAGAGTCACTCGAGCTACAAATCAACTCTTCCATTCTATGCAATATATAAGATTTTTTCCTTTATTTTTTAAAGCACTCTGTAAACTTCACCACTTATGGGAGGCACTTTTTAAAGCAGGGTTCAACAAACAAAGGATGGTATGTCCTTTGTATGTCCTACAAAGGAGTACCCTTGTAGGTACCCTTGTAGCTGTGTACACAGCTCTGGAGAAGATGATGTTTAGCATTACTGGGGTTTTAGGTGTGGAGGCAGAAACTGAAAAAGAGAAGGGCTTGGAAAAGAATCAGAAAATCAACCATGACAGAAACAGATGCAAATTACAATGAAAAGATCTGTTAGTACAGAGCCAGTCAAGAATAACACTTATTAAACCTATTTCTTGTAGTACTCAGCATGTACTTACAGTACACTTTCTCTTCTGGGAAGTACTTTCAGGAAGGAAGCAATCCCAACACTCCTCATGCATGCTGGGACAGTGACAGTCATTATGGCTGGAAGTAAATGGAAGAGAAAGTATCCTTCTTCTGTTTGTACCTTCCATAATCTCTACAGTGGCAAATCCAAATTTAGAAGCCTGTTGGATAAGTTTATTTTAGAGCTGTTTTATCCTTAGCAAACACTGCTCTCTTTCACAGAATTAAAAGAAAATCATAGTTCCTTCTAGTATTTTTAGATTTAACTTGTTTTTCTATTTGTATTTTAAAACAGAAGTGTTTATTTGCAACTGAACATTCAAGAGGCCATTAGAAATACACCATGTGACAGCACACTGCGACTCCACAGTACTGCAACTCTACAGTTCAAGAGACTAACACCAAACATTTCTGTTCTCCAAATTCCCCATTTTATAGATCCTTCCATTTTTCTACTAAGTCATATCTTACAAGTTTGCTGCTATTAAATGCTGCTTTGCCATGATGCTCATATTAATATGTATTCTTTCGAATAACTACAAGTTTTCATTAAAATTATTATGAAAATGAGTACAATTTTAAGCTAGCCAACAAAAAAAGCTATATCTTATTGCACACAGTGGCTCTTACTGCTCAAACCTCTTCCTTAACTAGTTACAATGTCTGAGATATTTGCTGAGTGTCTTTTTTCTTTTTTAAGGTAGCTGAATATATTGTAATAAAGCTTTGATGCACATTCACAAGATGTGATTCACAGGATCTGGGATGTCATTAGGTGGTAGGCACTAGTAAAATTACTTTTTCCTTTTTTTTTTGTGGTAGTACTTAGAGAGTTTTTGCTGTTTCAAGCTATCTCTCAGAACTGAATATTGACATGACAATTGCAGGTTATAACCTACAACAGGATGTATTATTTCATTGCACTTGAGGAATAGCTCACAAATCATACACCAAATGGAATATGGAACAGGAAGAGAGCACTGCCTCTTTCGAGTAATACATCTATGAGTTCTGATTTATCCATAAACCCAGCCTTTAGGTCTTCTATGGGCTGCCTTCTGGGTCTTTTCAGACTAATTCACAGCAACTGTCTGAAAAGTTCCTTTTCTTACTAAGAAAAGTTTACATTTTTCATCTCAAATTCTCAGAGCAAAACTGCTGAAGGAAGCATCACAGACCCTAACTGGGAGGCTGGAGTGTGGCCACCTCTGCTGCCCTTTACAGACCAGGTCTTGTTCTGCCTGTTGCCTTGGCGTTCAGCAGAGTCCTGGTGCACTGAGCAGGGTGAGCTCCCTGCTGATGGTGCTTGGGTTGCTGGGCCGGCCAGCTTCCCACAGGATCCACACGTGCCCTAGAGAGGTGGTGGGGAGCATGGTGGCCAACAGGGCTTCCCAGCTGCTCTGTGTTGCACCCCTTCCCTGCCTCAGCTGTGTTTCTTGAACTCCCCAGGCAGAGAAGAGTCTTGGTGCTGCCTTGCCTGAGGCAGGGCTGAGGGCCCATGGCCAACTTGCCTTGGTGTCCCTGCGTGCCTGGCCCGCGCTTGGGGAAGACGCAGCGCGCCGGCGCTCCAGTACGTCCCGCGTCCCGACAAACAAGTTCGTTCCTGCCCACACAGCCAGATCAAACAGTGTTCAGGAAACAATCTGGGATCCATATTAGCACTGGGTACCGCCGCCGCCAGAGCAGCGTAGTGGGGCGGGGGAGCTCTGCTTCTAGCACATTCCAATTGACAACAGCTGGTACGGCTCCGCTCCGAGCAGCTGCCTCCGCCGCGGCCCCGCTGCACTGCCTTGCTCTGTGGAAAGCTTTGTTTTGGCTAGGGACAAGTTTGTTGAGCTTTCTTGTGCTCAAGTCTCACACAGAGACTTTCCCTTTGCCCATGGCATGTGACCCTGCCAACTTACGGGCTCGCATCCCCAACGCAAAAAACAACAACTTTAAAAAATAAAATAAGGGAGAAGAAGAAAGAAAAAAGTAAGGTTAATTAACCTTAGGTCTGTTCTCAGCAAAGCAAGGCTGCCATAGATAAGTAATAAAAATAGCTTCTCAATGGTCCTTGTGTCTGTCAGAGTCTCACTCTGTGATCTTTCAGTCAAAACCATGAAAGCGGGAGGGGGAGGAGAGGCTGATTCGCTACTGTCCTTTTCTTGTGCGTGTGTTCCCAAGGCTGCCTGGCTCTGTCCTTCAAATCATCTCCACCAGTAAATCATTTAGATCAACCTGTCACTCTCAGCCATTGTGAGGAGACAAAAGCTACCCATTTAACCCCAACCATAGCTGATTCACGCGGTGGGGAAGGCAGGCTCACAAAGGGAGGCTAGCAGGGAAGGTGGCAGTTGGGTTGGATTTCGTGTAGACTGGTGCAGGTTTTCCCTCTATTTTTTTCTCTTTTTGCTTTTTTTTTTCCCTTCCCCTCTGTTATTTTAAATTAGTACCACCTCTAATACTAGGATTGTTGTTTGAAGACCGCATGTTTGTCAACAGAACTGTTCTGCTTGAGTAATTTGACCTCAGCCGGGCTTCAAAGGTTTGAAAGGGCAAGAAACACACATATCAGCATACATCTATTATCCCTTTCACCTGGACAGAGTTTTTGACCATTTTTGTTTCCTAAGGAAAAAAAAAATATGGTAACAAAACATCCAATTAGTCACAGGGTACCAGAGCTATTTCAGTCAACCTGCTATTTGGGGAAATCTGCACTGCAATTATCAGGTTCATTTCACGTGAAGTATTGCACTAAACCGTCAGCTAAAACCTTGAATCATAACCTCTGCCCAAAGTCTGCACCTCAAATGGGCATCTCTTGAGTTGCAACAGGTTGTTCTCTCTGCCAAGCAATCACTCTGCCCAAAAATTAGTCCTTTGACATAGAAATCAACTGTTAATATTTCTTTCCCATAATGGCCCTGGATAAAGTTTAATCTTCATGTACCGCTCACCTATGAGCAACAAAACCCCTGAAAAACTAAACAGGCCATCAGAGACCAACAAATTAACATTGTTGATAGTAAAATAAAATGCATAGAGAAACCAAGCAATACTGCAGATAGATCCAAGTTTTATTCCTCTCCCCCACCAAATTCCAGAATATCCCTGATGAACACGACTCTGCCGTGAAGCAAACTGCAATTTATGTATAAAGCACACTTGCAAATATCCACACTTTTGATTTCTAATGATACTGTTGTTAATCCAGTAATTCAGTAACTACCAACCAAGTGCAGTGCTACGCTTTAAAAACCAAGCACTGAAGTTGACAAAGACTCACTAACACAAAATATGCCATGTCTGTGCTCCTCCAGGGATATTTCTGATTTTGGTTATGCATGTGAGACCCAAGAAATGATTGTGTATTATACATTTTTGTAATCTTTTCAATGTGCCTTTTAACAACAAGCAGTTCAGGATGTGGTTATTGCTCGGTGTGTTAGACATGTTTATTCTCCTGTTGGGCATTTAAAATGCCTTAAGTCCTCTTTTCACTATGAATTGTGCGTCAAAATGTTGGTTTGGATATCAAATTCTCTCATAACCCTGTCATTAGGAAGAGTCTTTTTCTGCCTGAGTCATTCTTTTGATTCCTTTGTTTTGTTTTTCGTGTTCCCCTGACAGGTCTATCCGACACCTTTCTATAGCTAGCAGGGTAAAGCAGAGTTAGGAAAACATGTTTTGCATTACTGAGTTTGCAGTCTCACTGTAAGCTTTCTCACAGACTCCTCCTCAATGGAGGGTGGAGGGGTGGGGAGAAAACATGCTTTTCCCTTAGAGTGCAGATTATGTGAATTGTCTTCTCTTTCAACCTATGGGGCAGTCTTCACAGATTTCAACACAAATGGAAGAAATATCTGATTTCCCATTCCATCTGGATTCAGCTTCTTTCTTCCTCTTTGTATCGTTTCTTAGAGACGTTATGGAGCTCACTGGAGGGACTGCTTACATATGACTATGGCAGCTCTGGGCATACTGCCAGAATTTCACTCCAGGAGGCTGCAACAGGAATCTTTAATTAACTTGAACCAAAACACTGAATGCAAAGAACAAAGGCGTGGGGCTGGAGAAGGAGAGGAGGAAGGGACAGAGCAGAAAATAATGTTTCCCATACTAAAATCTCCATTTTTGGTCATGGTATGACATGATCATAATATCGCCTTATATGTATTTACAAGAGGATAGGTAATAATTCCCAACTCCTGTCTTATTCAGTATATTTTGCCTTTCTTTCTGCTCATGGAATTAAGATCTCTGATTGACCTTTGCTCAACTGACAGAATTCTCCGGACCCTTATATGAACATACGGTTTGATTACATACATCATCTATAATGTACTACATTCTAAATGTCAGATAACTGAATCTCTCACATCTTGAGCATTACAAAACTGCCCTGTAATATTGCAAGAGTGCACAGGAGTTGCAGACACTGAACAAGATCCCACTCTGCACAGCATGGTACCAGTATGGTATGTAGCTGCTCTCAAAAGTTTACATTCTAAGCATAAGCAAGAATTAGATATAGACAGATGAATACCATAACTGCTTACTGAAACAGCATTGTTCATTGTTGTGAAATGTTTTCAAAACAGAATGAATAATGTTTCACACTCATTTTGCAGAAACATAGAAGATGCAAAGCAGCAGAAAATCGGGCCTGAAATACCTTTCTGACTTGAGCTCAAGGAAATGAGATGAGTGGTTTCTTTGCTGTCCATTTTCTGGTTAAATATGTGTGCAGAATAATTACTCTAAATGCAAAACTAATGGTGATTTCATGCATATTCATTCAAGTGAGTTTTTGATGGAGGCTCTGGTACTGTTCTAGCTAATGAGGCACAGTTGTTCAAATATTTGTAAAAACAAACATAGAAAGGACTTGTACATGCTCAACATGAACTTCTTTGCACATTCAAAGGAATATTCAAGTGTGAATTGATTTACCAGTTGGTGGCTTAGAGTGTATTATATTTGCATCTCCTGGCTTAATGACATCCTAAAAGAATCCAGTTTGTGGTGCCTCTGATGGGAACCAGCACATGGTAGCTGGCAACAAGCAAGGGAGTCCTTAAAAGCACAGCACTGACCCACACAGAAATGCTAAAGTCAACGTACCCAAATCCTAAGGAATTATATCATCCTCAGAAGCATATATACTTTCTCCTATCCTAAATTTTCAAAACAAATTAAACCCCAAAAAACCAATCTTTAAGTTCCTGTTTTCAACTGATGCTCAGTATGACTGCCTAAATATTTATGGGAAAGAAATCACGTTTCACTGCTCTGTAAAGCAATCATGTACTTACTAGGTATGGTTTGAAAACTTGACATAGAGATGACTTCCAGAATCCCCTCAAAACAGAAGTTTCCAAAAATGCCTGAGGTTGTGTCATGTTAGGAGCACCTGCAAAAGAATGTAAGAATCTTTAAAGTGAATATAACATCTTTGATAAGACCCTGCTCAATTTTGCAGAGATCAGGGGGCCTGGGATAAAAGAATCATGGAATACGCCTTAAAGAAGCCTCTGAAATTTTTTTGCAGCTACCTTCTTTAGAAACTGTAATACACAGAGAGCAAACCTGAGGAGCTATTTGTAATATATTTAATATTTTTCTTATTTTCTTCATCAATTTATTTATTTATAACTGTATCTATACTTCTAAGTTTTTAAGAGTCAGTTTGATTCACCTGACTTAAAAAGAGCATTGCATGAGCTGTACAAGGACTGCATTTAGACTGAGAATCCAGTTTACATAAAAAAATTTCTATCTGCCAAAATACAAATTTGGCTCTGAGGTAGTGTACCTTAACTACAGAATAGCTAATTCCAAAACATTCAATTAAATTTAATAGCATAAACAGAAGAAATTCTCTTCCAAGTTTTCTCTCTCTAAATATATTTATTTATATTTTTCTCTGTGTGCATAGATAGATACATATGTGGAGAGACAGAGAGACAAATAATCTGATAGGTAACCAAAACACATCCAATGAGAAACTGACCATGATTATTGAAACCTGTGAAGAGTGAGCATACTACAAGTGTTGTTCTCCACCTTATCATTAATATGCTAACTCATTCTGGATTACATATGTACTAAAATCAGTTATAAACATTAAAAAACATTTTATATATACAATGAAGGCGTCAATAATTTCCAGCCTTGCTCTGGCAGATGGAATGACTTAGCAATATAAACCAATCTCTCAAGAAATACAGACCAACTTAAAAGTTTCTGTGAAATCCTGTGTTGTTATTTACATTCCTAAAAATACCAAAATGAAGAATGGTTTCAAATCCAAAGTGACAGCAGAATAAGACCTTCTGAAATCCCTAATCAGGATTCATTCCTCATGTGATATGTTCCACTGACAGTAGAGACAGAGCTGAGGCAAAGTCAACTCACATTATTTTCATGTGACAAACAGCCCTGATCATTTTGTACTGACTGATTTTTAATTGAGCTGAGTGGTCATGATTAAAAGAAAAATTATTGATGTGTATATTAACAACCTTTCACTACAAAAGTGAATATGGGCTATCCTGTTCCATTTTGTTTCACATCAACTTCTGCTGGAATTTAGCAATTCCCTTTTCCAATGAAAATTAGGCCATTTTGAGTGACAAATGGCTGTTAGAAATACTGAATACATGCAGTCACAATAAAGTTACCATCATTAGAAATGTAAAAGTAATAAAATACCTTGGCCCAAAAGAGATTGCTTAATGGGAAGACTTTTTTTTTTACTAGCTGACATATCCCCATGCTCAGCAAGATTTCATTCCATGGGAGCTGCTCACTGGTGTGCCAGTACTGCTTTCCAGTTTGCTCTAATTCCCACTAGTTTACAGGCATTTCTAAATGAGGCCCAGCACTTCTCTACATTAAGGTTCTGCCTTACATCAGACTCCAGTAATTTTCACTTAAAAAAAAAAAAGAGGGGAATATCTCAGAATTCTCTTAGAGTAGAATTTAAATTAAATCTCCTTATTAATGATGCATGGATTTCTTTCATTGTTTAGGAGGCCTGTGAGCAGTTGAAAGAAACAAGAAGGCTTTTAGTAATGGGCACTAACAGCACCATTGTCCTTGCATGGAAGCTCTTGGCCATTCAGTGTCCCAGGGTCAAAAACAATCCAAGCTCTCACACCAAAGCAGTCTGTAGAAGGCCACACAGACCTCACAACACTGATTCCTTAGAGCTTGGGTGGGTTTCTGTGAGTGATGTGTTAAGTTCAGCACTGAAAGGCAAAGAAATTAATTTTTACTAAATTTTACCATCATTCAGACTTCCCAAGTCCATTTTTGATTTTCTGAGTTAGGTTGGAACCAGCTAAAGTGTGAATTAGAATTATTATAAGACAGTCTTCTCTTCTAATGCTTTTACTTCTGGCCCATTCTCTGTCAAGCACTGGGCAGAGTGTTATTGCCTTGCAAATAATGGTGATAGAAATCATGGATCAATGATTTCTATCACCATCTATTACATCAATACTCAAAGCAGGGGAGGGGGAAGAGAAAACAGGACTAGGAAATGAATTTGTTTGACTTCATGAACCTTATGAACTGCCATATTTAACTGCTAAGAAAATATTTGAGTCTCTTTTTGTCTGGTTCTCCTCTCCTTTTCCTAGCTTTTGCAATGTGTGACCTGGATGGATGCTTTAAGTTGCAGATGGAAGCCCAAGAAGTCTCATGTACTTCAGAGGGAAGCTAACAGCATATCCCTATATGACTGCTAAATAAACTAGGTTCTGCATTTTGTTGTATTTTATCAGCCACAATTAATACTGAGTAGTACAACTCCACAATATGTACAAGTGCTAAAGCATGGAACAGTTGTGCTGTCACAAAGCACAGAACTTATGGTGTTTTGTTGTGTCAATGAAAAGAATGTGAAAACCTGAGAGTCCAAGGGTTGCCAATATACCAATATATTATAAAAACTTCAAGAAAGCATCCTGTCTCATTCTCACTGTCAGAGAAATGTAACAGGATGGGAGGAATAAAAAGCTTTTCATGCACAAAATACACATCAATATTCCTATTCCAAACGCATGCAGGGAACAATGCTATTTTTAAGTTTACCTGCTCATTCATGAAGTTTTACTTCTCCCCTGGCTTCACAACTCCAGCAAGACTTTCTTTTCAGTCTTTACTATTACCCTATCACAATCTTTACCACATGAGTTTCAGAAAGGAGTTTTGTTTCCTAGGGGTTCCGAGTTAATATTCTAAACCCACTTTTTTTTCCCATCTCACACCAGAACCGCACAGGAGGCATTCGGAAGCAGTGGGAGCAAAGTTGGTAACTGAGGACTTCTATTTTT
This sequence comes from Peucedramus taeniatus, assembly GCA_013400575.1. Taxonomy (NCBI): domain Eukaryota; kingdom Metazoa; phylum Chordata; class Aves; order Passeriformes; family Fringillidae; genus Peucedramus; species Peucedramus taeniatus. Next base: position 238,081 of record WBNO01020650.1, read on the forward strand.
AACTGATGTTTTAATGCAAAGAATGTTTACCTCGTGTTTTGAGTGAAACTAATGGTAAACCACAGCAGTTCTGTTAGTATTTTGTACAGTGATGCTCCTAGATTAAGAGGAATTTTTTTGTGAGGGGGCTAACAATACTGCAGGGGGCCATCTTGCTTCACTGAACTGGAACCTCCAGTCTTTTGAGAACACTCACACATTAGGTTGTAAGATTACTCTCACTATAGCAACCCCTTCCACTACAATCCTTTTTTTTCCCCCCGATTTTGGTTTTTTCCTTTTAAAAAGACGGCGCTTTACAAATTAACTCTGCCACTACCTATTATCTTCCTCAACACCTTCTATCTTTTCTCTTCCTAAACCTCCTTCTTTTTACCAGTTTCAGCTGGTTTTTTCAGTGTTTAGCTGCTGCACTTCAGTTTTTATAGAGCTGATTTTTTACAGAACATGGTGGTGCTCTTTGTCTTGCATTATCAGTAATTTTTCAAATTAAAAAAATTCAGAGCACCTCTTGATCACTTTGATTCTCACTTTCTCTGAGAACTAGGCTTTGTCTCTATGACCCTGTAGCTGAGCTGAGTTGTGAATAAAAAGCAGGCACTGTATGAATGGTTTCAGTCTTACATATCTGACAAAACTGATGCACTATTGAAGGTGTCAGGGTAAAATTAATCAGCTGGTTGGTACAAGAAAAGGGAAAACCTACATATCAATGAACAGTTTGTCCCTCCAAGTAACATCTGAAACAGTAGCATGACTGAAGTTCAGGGAGGAAAAAAAGGTAGATCTTCAAGCAGTATTTGAAAGTCCAGAGGAAGCTGTTTGAGCCTGACCAGATGCATGGAAGCTTCAAGGCTTGTGGATTCAGTATTCATACCCAAATTCAGCTGCCTGATGAGTGGGGGGAAAAAGAGCCTCATCTTGCATGAAGACTTACCTGTAGTTAGTCAGATCCATAGGGACAATGATGGGTACCTGTCCTGAATATAACTGTTCCTGAATATTAGTGATCCTTCAGTCCACAGAGGTTCTTCAAGGGCAGGAAACGGGACAGAGAATACAATTTGTATCCCTGTTTATATTTTTGGCATAAACACACAAAAAGCCTATAAAAACATATTTATGGCAAAACATATTAGATATAGCCAAAGAAAAACATAAACTGGTTATTACAAAAGGTGAGATACACTGTAAGTATTTAACACAGTGCAGTTTATCCCAATAAAGACTTATCTTTTCTTTGGCCTTTCTAGCTGACAAGTGAAATCCTGTTAAGAAACTGTGTCAAAAGAACAAACCAGACGTTGGGAGTATTGTTTGTTTTAACAGAAATATACAGTGCATCTCTGACCCAGGTACAGAAAGCAAAAGTCTAGGTTATGCAATGCACCTGAGAAGAGTTTCTAGACCTCAGTCACTGCAGGAAGGGAGGGCCTTTAACTTAGTGGTGAAGTCTGGTTTTGTTCCTGGAGAAATAAAAAAATGAGCTAGCCAACTACACATGAGCTGGATTTAGGTTGCTGACCCTTGACTTGGTGTTGACAGAAGCTGGGAAAAGGAGGAGGAGACTTTGTTGGCTTGAATTGAGTGTCCTGCCAAAGCTATTTTGAAACTAAGTTGGAAATTTCCTTACGATACCATATGTGATAACAAAAATGACCTTACAGGCAAAATATTTGACTTGCTGCTTTAGGAACCCATACAGCTGTCCTTATAGCTCAGTATAAAGAGCAAAAGAAAGAAGGCAGTGTATCATACTCTGCAGGACTGCAGAGCTCTAAAATGCTATGAAGTCTTAAAAATATTTAGTCATACATCACCAATATGCAGTACCAAGGCACCTTGGATAAAATATCTAGTGTATTCCTAATTTCTTTCTTCTTTTTTCCGATCTTTTTATGTGATCCTCCATCAAATAACTGAAGCGAAGAGAAATGGCCCTTTTAGCAAGAGCAATACAGTCTAATTTGGGGCCAGTAATATTAAACTGAAAAGTGTCCCTTGCAGCAATAACTGTTAAGTTGCTCTGTAAATGCAGGGAGTATTTTATTCACTACAGCTTCTTCTTGCTCCACATATTACTGTGCCTGATGGCACAGTAATATCAGGATATCTCTGTTCGCCAACAAAAAGAACAAGGCACTGAAGTGAGATGTCTGGCACAGCTGGCTCAGGAGCTGGGCTGCCCTCAGCCAGCACAGCACAGTGGGAGTGGGGGAAGCAGAAACACTTGGCAGCTGACAGAGGAGCTGCCATTGCCTGAGTCAAACCCATCCCCACTACCATCCACAGCATAGCTCCACCAGTCCCTGATACAGGCCACAGATTTTAAATTACAGAAGAGCTGGCACCAGCAAATGCTTTTGCTTCCATGTGAAGAACAGTTTGGTGACCTCAAACCATTTCCTAAAATAGAAGCCACACAGCACAGAGTAACTCATAATTGGGCAGTCTAAGGGCAGACTCTGTATGTTTATCACTGTATAGAGAGATTTATCTATTAACCCTAGGGATAGTCCGTGGCAGATGACTCTTCAACAGCTGGAAGGGCAGTGTGAGAAAGCTTGTTGCCCTGCACTAGGGCCTGTTTGGTACTGCTTCTGTGGCTGGACAGAGGTGACAGTGTCAATGCTGCAATCAGAGAAAGAAACGTAAAATAGTCAATAAAGGCTTCTGAGGCCAGAGTCGGGCAGCTTTGGTCAAGCACTAAACTTGGAAGTTTTTTCCCCCAAGGGCTTCCTTTTTTGTCTCTAAAACAAAGGAAAGTGAAATGAAAACAAGAAATGCCGACTATACAGCAGTGCACTGTGTGACTAAGCCAGCTGTCACTCTGATACTGTCATTTTTATAGCCCAGCCTGTTGGGACTGAAGGCTAGCCTAATTTACCCTGCCAAACCTGTTGCTTTTGATAGCCAGACAGGGCAATATATATTAGCATGATATTCTTTAGCCCTGTGAACCTACACACACACAGGAATAGGAAGTCTGAGCTGCCAAAAATATACAATGGCTGAAAAAACATTTACTATTTATTTAGCCCTACTAGCAAAAAAGGCTAGTGGAGTAGTTTGACTAACTCAAATTCAGCTACTCTTTCATTCGATGCTTAGTTACTTTTAACACTTCCAAAAGTGCAGAAAGTTATGTACCAGAGATTCAAGCTTTAGCAAAGATGCCCTCCAGCCCTGAACTTACAGCTATTCATGCACTAGTGTTTTAATGAAAGCCAGGCCAAGCATCTAACAGGGCTGGGGTGAGGCAGTTGTGGGGGGAGGTTTATATTAAAATGCAATACAGCACCAAAGACAGCAATAGAGACTAAACAAGAGGAAAGTCTTGTCTCCCTGCACTCATTTAGCAAGCACATGGAAATAATTGTTGGCCCAGAGACACATATCCATAATTCCCATTGTGCTTGGAGAGCCAGCACACCAGCCCTGTGCACCCTTACAGAGCAGATAGAGTATTGGAATGCAAATCCGCACACCAAGCATCGGGATTTGCGTAGTTTGTTCTCACAATGAGCAACATTATCAATTAGAACAAGGCTCCCAGACCAGGTCAGCAGCCATGGAGCTCGCAGGAGTTCATCAGCATGGGAAAGACTTGTAAGCAAAGCAGCTCTCCTGTCTTTAAAATAATTGATTTACTATTCATGTCTGATGAACCCTGAGTTTAATCCAGTGTGCTAAAATAAGGAGATGTTTGTTGAAACAAGTAAGGGCTACTCATAAAATTCAATAATGCTATTTTGATAGATGTTAGTTTTTAAAAGTTCACAGATAGTTCAAATAAAATTGTGTGTTTCTTTTGATCATGTCATAAAATGACCAAAGACAAGAAGTTTCTTTTAAGAGCTCTGTCGAGGAACTGAAGACTCAAAGCTGTGTGCCATGTTAGGTTTTTTCTCTGCACATGAGCCAGACCACTTGAGGTGACAAAAGCAAGTGAGTGGGTAGGTGACAGGGCTGGGGAGGGGAGCAGTGATGCTCAGCTCCTGCCAGGAAACATGCTGTCCAAGCTTTCCTCTTTTTGCACCACATATGGGTGACAGCCAGCAGGAGGTCTGCATCCCCATCCCCAACAGCATTGCCTCCCTACTGCTTTCTGACCCTCCTGCTGGATGTCATGACTGCATTGGTAACTCACAGAGCAGGCTGCCACACTGCCTGATGTTGTGAGAGAGGAGAAACACAAAATTATTAGAAAATTAAGTGCCATGGACCCAGCTACGTGAATCAAAACATAAACTTCCACAGGTCTTGATCCTAGACTCCGCTGCTCAAGGCAAGCAAGACATTGTTTTAGCATTTAGATTCAAAATCAAACATTTAACTGAGGTTAAATTTTGGATTGTGGGCATGGAAGATTACTGCCTGGATTTGAATCAAGGTTCTAGAAAATACTCAAATGTACATAATCAGCACCAAAACACATTGCTGCAGACAACACTCAATTAAGGGCTGTGTGAAAGTCAGCACTTTCACATTCAACAGGATCTCTCAAACTGGGACCCTTTACTCATGCTGGAAAAACATGTGGCACTTGGGAGGGCACAGTAACAATAACTAATGGAAACAGAAGATTCATACTCTGGCCCAGACTCCTATGTGTTATTTGAGGAAGAGATGAATTTAGGCCTTTAGCTCTGCAGTTTTTCTAGCTCTGGGATAAAACCAGAAAGGTCATCCACAAAATGGCTTTGCTAAATTCAGATTAATGACTCAAGGCAGTACATAAACTAGATAGAGTCACAGTAGGTGCATTTGAAAGGTGTCAGTGGAAGACTGAAAAACTGCTTTTCACAGAAAAATATAAATAATTCCTAAGACTGACAGGGGAATAACAGATTTTTAACTAGAATTCTACTTTCAATGCTCCTTTTCATATCACACCATTTCAAAACAAAAATTAAAACAGGAAGAAATCAATTAACACCATATATATATTTATATAAAACACAATATAATTTTGAAATTACTATACTGAACTAGGTACATGTGGAAATATGAAAATAAAAATACTGATGCTTTTTATCAGAGATCAATACCAGAAATTAATAATGTAAGGTTTTATCATTCTTCCTGACAATAGAAGGATCAGATATCCCAACGAACTCTTCTGATAACTTTCTAACATGGAGACCATTTTTAACAACTAAGAAGAAGCAAGAGCAGGGTGCAGCTGTTTGATTTCTCCCACATATTTCTCCCTGCTTTGCTGTTACTGCTGTTGCCTCACTCTCTAGATCATAAACTGGAGTTGTTTATAGCTTAGAGCTCGTCAGTGCTCTAAGTTTTCTTGACATAGGGTTCCAAGGGATGGTTTTCCATATGCTTCACAGCCCTCCCTTACTGGTGTGGCACTATGACTTGAAAACAGTAAAATAAAAAATTATTGTAGGAGAAATATAGTTGCATTTCAACAGGATCTACAAACTGAGTCACCACTAGGATTTAGCTGTCAAAAAATAATCCCAGAACCAAAAAAAAAGAGCTCTCACCCTAAAGTTGTGATCTTAGGACAGTATGACTGTGTATACTTCAGGGCACACTGTCGGGCTGTTTGCTCAGCAGCACTGAAACTCCAGCCTCTGGTAACATGCTAGTGCCCTTACAAAAGATCTTTTGTACTTTCTGCTGCTTACAAACAGCACATGCAACCAGCCAGGTTTCAGCCTGTGTGGAGAAACAGACTAGTAGATAACATCGTAGATTTTGCTCCAGTATTTGTGGAAGAAGTTGAAAAAAAAAAATTAGCAGTTAAAGTTCTACTAATGATAATGCACTTTGGTTACCTGCAATCAATGTTAAAAAAAAAAAAAAAAGCCAACAAAAAAACCCCATCAAACCAAAAAACAGCCACATTTCAGTCTGTGATTTCATCTTCATTTCCTATATAAAATATTCTGCACTAAACCCTTGATTGAAGGTTTACTCTCACAGCCTTCATGTATGACAAATAGAACATCAGTCCGTTTGTCTTGGGCTTGTCCCCCCTGCCACATGCAGGCACCACACCTAATCTGCAGCAGTGGACAAGCTCCAGCTTAGCTCACTAATGCTACACCTGGCACAAGGATGTGAAACACCTCCCCTAGAAAGCACAGAGGTGTGAGGAATTGCTGCATTCCTTCCTCACCACAATTTCCTTCCACATTTTTTTTGTGTGTGCCAAAGGTGTGAATGCTGGCCAGCAATTTCAGCTGTATGTTATGTAGCTTTCTAGGCCTCCTTCACCACAAGTTCATTCAGAGATGAGTGTCACTGCTGTCACTGCAATTCCAAGGCGTTATTGTCTTCTCCAGGCTCAGTCTTAATGCCTGTGTAGACTGCAAGTCATACCAAAGGTATTTTGAGTCAATGTTTGCTTCACCAGCTATCAAAACACTTTAAGGAGCAAGATGGTAAAAAAAAATAATGTAACGAGCCATTAGCAAGTCTTTTCCTCTCCCCTACCCCTAATCTGCAGAATAGAGACCACTGAACCACACCGCAAATTAACTGTAATGAAAAAGGAGGGGAAGGGGGAGACAGAGAAGCAAAACATTAAAAAAATCCACTCTGAGCTTCAGAAAGGTCATTTCTCAAAGGACTATTGACATTGGTGAGGAAAGAAAACACATCAACGTTTTAAGGGGTTAAATAAATATTTTCTAGATGAATATTGGGTGTCCATTAATATCTCTCTGTGTAGTCCACCGTAGCAGCTATCCTTAATTATCCTGTTACCAAAATGAGCTGGGGAGAGAGAGAGAGAAAGAGAGAGAGACTTTCCTTTTAATTCGCTTTGCACTCTGATGGTTGAAGCCAAGAAAACAAACTTTTCTGGCTCTTTTGAATGAATGGTCAAAGGTACCTTTGCGGCTCCTTCACAGGGTGAACTAATCTGTGACAAGTGTAGCTAATCTGATAAGGCGGCCGCATGTGCGCTAATGTGCTAATATGGGGGATTCAGAGCAGCCAGCGGTCGGGAAAAATCTCCGCTTCCTAAATGGGCCCTCGCCTGCAATGGCCCTGGCAACATATGCGCATTTTAATACCCGCTTAACAGGGACACAAAGCGGTGGCCTTTGTTGTGCGACACAGAGGCGCGATTCCCATGGTGGGAATTTCTGCCTCACAGGCGACATTCTTTCATATGGGCTGCAGGGGCTGGTGGCCTGGGACGGCCCGGAGCGGAAAGGCTACAGGACGTGTGTGAAAGGAAAGCCCCTCCACTTATTCCTGCACTGAAAACCTGGGTATTGACATCATGCGACTTAGGCAGGGAGGAGAAGAGGCAGAGAAAGTTGGGAAGGAGGGAGGAATTGGTTTAAACATGTTGGATCAGGTCCCCGTCTCTTAGATTATGGTGCTTTATCTAAAAGAGAGGTTGACACCAGTTCGTAATGTTGTGATATGCTCTATTTTATAGATTTCCTTTAGAGGGGAATTCTTAAGTTTTCCACTGGAAAGACTAAATGACATTTTCTTGTCCCTCTGATTGTATTACTGCACTCTCAGAAAAATCTGTGTGAGAGAGGATTAGCAACTTACTTTTAGTCTTGACTGTGCAATAGAGGACTATATGGGCACTGAAAGCGCAAGAGACAGGCTGCCAAGAGACTCCAACACTGGTCATGGTTGTGGTGCCTCTCTGGACAAATAGATACGTGCCCTGCAGACTGTTCTGCATCCTCATCAGTTCCCAATGTTCCTTTTCAGGTATCCGTAAGGCAAAATGGATACAAGAGTGTGACCCAACTTACATCTGGTGAAAAAGTCTACACACCTAAGACTTAAGGATCTTGTTAGACAAGATCCTAACAACATCTTGTGTGTGGGGAAAAGACCAAGGCTTAGCAGCCACACTTGTGAGCATGCCTCTGTCTCCTTTCTGCTATGGCTGGTGTCAAAACAGCACAGTTACCATGAGCTTGACAAAAGCACCTGGACAACCAAAAAGCACAAACTGAAATACAGAAAATTCCATTTAAACTAAAGAGCAAAACGTTTTTTTTACCATGAAGGTGACCAAGGTGACTGGAGCAAGTTGCTCAGAGAGGTTGTAGAGTCTCCCCTATTTGGAGTCAGAACCTAAGTGGACAATGCCTTGGGCAAGATACTTTAGTTGACCCTGCCTAAACCAGGTTGGATGAGGTGATCTGCAGAGAGTTCTTCCAACCTCTGCTATTCTGTCATTCCAAGAGCTCAGCCTATTCCCCATCCATAAGTTCCTTAAAGAGTTATTTTGTTTGACTGACAACACAATGACAAAGGCAAAACAAAACCAATATTAGCTTCTTTTATCTCAAACAATATTCCTGCTTTATCACAATACAAAAAAATAAAACTAGGGACACCTCAGCTGCAAATATTTCCTCAGAAAAGTTTTCTCCTCATCCAGAGCAGCTAGGATTCAGAGCAGTTTTGTCCAAGACACAGAACCAGCTTTTTTTGAGTATTCCCATAAGAGCACAACTCTTATGGACCACAAAGGCTTTTAAGTTGCAGCCTTTTTAGCCTTCCTCCATTTAAATCATATTCCCACATCAGCCACAGACAGATAGCGGAACTGAAAAAAGTGAGATTCATCAAATACTGAATAGTGTGTTTGGAATACATTAAAACAATATTATCCCAGCTACTCATCTTGCAGGATTTTTCTCAGCTCTCTGAAAGCATTAGTGAGCAAGAATAGCTGTGGCACGTTTCTAAATACGTAAATGGACAAATCTTAGTTATTCCTTTCCACTTTGTTGAATTCAGTGATACTATTTTATGTCTGAGTTTTGAATGCATAACAATTGACCCCTACTGAACAATGACGACATTTCCTCTCAGAGGAAGTCCTGAGGGAAGGAAGGTCCCACATAAACAAACTTCCACTCAGTACAATAGAGTAGCCCACAAATGTGACCATTTTTTCAGGGCATGGGTGAGGCTGACACTCTCTTCCTGCTCATGTAGTCCAGGGCTTATCGCAGTCCTGTTTCCCTGTAATTTAAATGCTTCCATACTTCTATTTCATTTGTATTTTTTCCTCACACAGTCCAGATGTATCCCATTTTCCTGTTGCTGTGGAACACAGCCACAATTTCCAACCATGTTACATAAATGACCATCTGTGGTAAAAAAAAATGCTGATGCACAAGATTGCAGTGTGAGAATTTTAGCTAGCTAGCAAAATTTAGGCTATTAATACTTCTGACACTTCCTGACAATAAAGGCAAAATGCACTGTTCCCTGTTTTAGAGTGCTGCTGTTGTATGACAGACAGCCACAGTCACTGCGTGTAGGGAAGAATCTCCAGGGAAAAGTTAAATAAAACCTAGCTGGCTATGCCTAGCTTTCCTTAAGCTTTTCAGTGTACTAAATGCAGACTAAACTAATCAAAAGTTATTATGCTGATAAAGACAGTGGTATCTAATTACATGTAACTAAAGAAGAACACTAAGATTTCATTAGCATGTTTTTGGCTTCTTTGCATTTGCTGGAACCCAGAATCTGCAGTGCTGGAAATACTGAAATCCATGGCACAGATCTCTGCAAAAAGCACAGCAGTTGTAACAGTAGATGGTAGCAGTAGTAAATTGCCAGTGCTCATGTGGATGGGCATAAGAGGAAATAAAGATCTTCAGTGACTTTCACAGACACATGGTGAAGTTCGAAGTGCCAGAGGGGCACAAGGCTGGCATTTTTGTGATCACCCCAAAACTGACACTTCATGCCTCATCCTCTTCAAAATACTGCTGTAGCAATCTTTCCTTTTCTCTGCCTCTGACTCCTTATTCTGTGGTCACTCATCTCTCTCAGTGAGTCTCTCTTCTTTTCTAAAGTCACCCTGCCCAGATTGCCCCAGCTATCCTCTGGCTCCTCCTACCTTCCTGGTTTCTGTATGTTTTCCTAGTTTGATTTAAAGTTCCCTTCAATCCACTTTGCTATTTTGAAACTTAAAAGCCACACTGACCCAAATTAAACCTTTCCAGGATAATTGATTAAGAGTGAAACAGTGCATTTTCTCAGGGTTTTGTCTATCTTCAGCAAACACTGCCCTATTTTGTTTGAAATTGTGGCAAAAATGAAAGGGCTGGCAAACATACCAAATGGATAAAGTTTGTGAAACCTGTACACCAGAATCAGAAGTGCTTGGGTAACCTTAATGACTTGTTCTGCTAGGCATACACAGTAATATACACACCCAGTCTTCTGATAGTCATGCCTGAAGTACCTGCACAAAATCAGCCTGTTCATGCACCAACAAGCAAACGTGTGTACAAAACAGAACTTTGGGTGTTGCATGTATCTGCAGGCACTCAGGTGCAGGCTTTCTCCAATGTGCACATTGCACATGCACTTATTTTTCTGCTCTTACAAAACACTTTGAAAGTATCTGTGCTCACTCACATGTAACTTCTGAGTCCTTTTAGCTGCAGCCCTTGAGCATCAAATAGCTTTCAACCCTCTGTCAGAAATTTTTTCTAGTTACTTTCTACAGTTTATTTCTATGAGCTGCAGAATGGGATTTTGTTAATTCATAAATAGCAATAGGGAGACATCCATTAATAGATTAATAATAACAAACAGTACTCAGAGCAGAGCAAATCTAGCAATCTAGGGAAAATTAATAAAAATAATGAGGTTTTCTCTACCAGTAAAATTCAAATTTCATTTAACTTGATTTTTTTTTCCTTTTCTCATATATTTTTCCTGTATAGATGAAGCCTTTGCTTTGTGGTCCAAAGAAACGAATGTGAATGAAAAGTACATGCTTCACATAAACAAATATGATCACACACAAGAGAAAAGTAGTATGAGTTTCTCAAAATTTTAAGCACATCTCCTTTGCAAATTAGGCCAGATTTCCTTTGAATTCTGCAGAAGTGATTACACAAGTTTCTCCAATTTTCTCAGTAGCCACTGTAAGCTGTTTGTCATAACCTTAAGAGTTTCTGGGAAATCAAAGCATCTACAAAACCACTGCTTTGGTATTATTTTGAGTAAAATCAAACATTCTCAGTATGCAGGTCTGGAAAAACAATGAATGTAAATGTCACATTCACTTTTAGTTCAGAATGCACGTTTTTGTGCCAAAGGACTGTACATGGTATATAATCCTTGACTCCTTCAGGATTTTAATATGCCATGAAGCATATGGTAAAAAGGTAAGTGTTCTTTAAAATCATTAACTTGCCTAAAGCAATGTGGATGTTCTTTATTTCTTTCTTGAAAGACAAAGAGCATCTGAAAGTAGTTAACAGCCCAAACCCTGTAGTTTGCTGAGGCAGCAAGAAATTAACCTGGAAATGTCCCTGCAGGGCTGAGCTTTATGTTAATTAGTCAATTCCCAGGGCAGTGCTTGTATTGACAAGAGTATGTTATTGTTCTGTTTCCTCAGTACCGAGAATGTAAGAGCACAACATATAAATATACTTATTTATCATCATCAGAAGCATCAGGGGGATTGTGTTATAGCAAAGCTACAGCAGACAGAAAAATTGCAGGAACCCCAATTCTGCTCTCACTCCAGTAAGAGAACAAAATTGTCCTTTTCATGCAATGCTGCTCATTGCAAAAGGGATTCCTTTCAGAATATCATAGGTCTTAGGTCAAACTTTAACTTTTAAAAAGCCTGTTCGGTGGCATTCATGAAGAGTGGGGCTTTTAAAAGTACTGGGCTCACTCTGCTCCTGGTGCTGAGCAAGGGTAAGACAAAGCCACCAGAACACAGTCCAAAGAAAAGTAGCTGAGGATTTGCTTTCTTCTAAGGGAGTTGTGGATCAGCTCAGACTGGAGGACATGGCACTGTGTTCCACTCGGGGTTACCAATTGTCGCCCCCGTCCCGGGAGGCGACACAAAAACGACACGGAGCAGCTCTGGTGGTAGCAAACTGAAAAAACTTTTCTATAAAAACATCTGACTCCATATTTATATCTTTCTAAAATCCCAGTGTCATTGGAGGGTTACAGTGCCACCTCCTCAATGTCACTGGGCAACCTAACTGTCTGTCAGGTTGCTCGTCCTCTATAAAGGAATGCAAAACAATAAGTTATTTACCTAAAGTGCATGAGAAAGTTTGTGCAAAGAATGCAAACATCAGAAGGCTTAGTAAAACTTGAGAAAATCAGGGCGACAGCACTGTTTCTCACCTCCTGTCCCAGCCAGGATGCTGCACTGCCCAGCAGTGTCCTACCAAGATCTGGAAAAGCAAGTGCCGGTATGGCTCCAGCCCCTTTGTGTTTCCTCATCCTGGATTAGTGTGGTCCTGGAAACACAGTCCTGGTGTGGGATTTTAGACACAGAGCAGAGGACCTGCAGAAGAGAGCACAAACTCTATAATTCTGTCTATTGCAGTACTGTTTAGCTTTGTCCATTGCCCTTTGCTGCTGGGATCAACTCGCATGCTGAACAAGGGTAGGGGAAATTGAAAGGGGAAAGGAGAAACTGTTGTAAATGCCCCTCCATGAGTCCCTTCAGGGGTCCCGGCTGGCTGTGCACACACAGCTGTGGGGAACCTCTCCCGATCTCCGAGGGGCAGGAGGGCGGCTCAGGCTCCCGCCTTGGCGGGTGAGGCAGGAATAGACTGCGGGGGAAGAAAGGAGTGGGCTTCGAATGGAGGGATCAGTCCAGGTTTATTCAAGGCAGTGACCCTGAGCCCAGCATGACCTCACTTCGAAGACAAAAGCCCCCGGTCGGAAAGCACCTTATAAAGGGAGGAGGGAACAAAGCTAGGGAGCCAATGGGGAAACATGGGGGTATGGACATGGGGAAGATGGGTCTCTGGGGAGACCAACGGGGGTAAGCTGTGGGAGGAACCCCAGTTCCCGAACCAGTCACTCGATGCCCTTCACAGAAGTTTCTAGGAGAAGGGATGGGCTGCTGAGTGACGGACAGGACACCAGGGAGGGGTTGAGGGAGGAGGCAGGATGGGCAGAACCGCTGAAATAGGGGAGAACTGGGATAAACCAAGGTACAGACCAATTATAAAAAAGCATATAAAACACAACACAACAAGAAACTAAAATAGAGCCCCAGAGCAAACCCAACTGAAAGCAGAGACTTCATTGGAAAAAAGTGATTTTTGGATAAGAGCTGACAGAGGCCTCCCTTCTGCTTAACCTTTGGCCTGTTAATGTGTCCAGAAACCATTCTCCAGCTCTGAGGATGAATGGCATTAGAATGGTCTGGACTTACATAACCAGCCTTCCTCTTTGTACTCAAATCCAGTCGCCAACATCAGTGCTACCTCTTGGGAAGAGACTTAATTCCACAACAGTCACCCAAAAAATGTTTGGTCACTAACTGGGAGAAGCTGGATAACACAAGCCAAAACTGGGCCAAAAAAAAGTGCAAAGAAGGAGATAGAGAAAAGTGCACAGAAGGAGATTGTTTGACAGTGCTCAAAATGGCCAGTTTGCCATGAGAAACAGAGCCTTTGGAGCAGAATAATGAGACACTTTTCAGTCCATTCCATATACTATGTCCAGAGACTGTTCTAGAAAAAGCCTAATTCAAAGCATATCAAAATTATTTTCAGTTTTCCCAGAGGTTTTAATGGGCTTTGCAACCTAGTCTTCCACATTTGATAATAATCAGCATTTTTCCTAGAACATACCAGAAATCTAAATAAAAAAAGTGTTCTCATAATTTTGAAATCCTCATCTGGATCTGTTTCTGATTTTTCAAAAAAATTAAATTCATTTTTATTTTGCTCCAATGAGTACATATATTTCTGGTTATAATAACAGAAAGCAGAAAAAGATTTTTGAGGTGATATTTCCAGTGATGAGTTCCAAATTTTTGGTAGGATGAAAGAATGGAGCATGAGGGTTTTATAAACTAAAATGACAGTTAATCTAGTTTGAATGTTAATTGTGCTAACTGATTTCTTTTCAGTCTGAGTCCTTCTAATATATGTTATTGTATACAATATTTAAAGATGTATTACAAAACAACTCACACAGTACAAACCCCAGCTGTGTAGCCTAACTTGTTAGTCTTTCTTTTTCTTATGCTAATCAATGAAAAGCTACTTCCATAGAACTGTGATGTGCAATATTTCTGTAATCTTAACTTAATTTCAACCACAGACTTTGTGTGTCCTTGTGCTTTTCTGGGATAAAATTTTCAGAGAAACAAAATCCTTAAAAAAGTAATTAATCATCTGGTTCTGGTTACCCAAATGGCCCAATTCTGTGACCTTCAAACCTTCCTCCCCCTCAAAGAAAGCAATAAGAATGTAAGGTAGAGAGACAGATTTTGAGAGGTATTGAGACTCTGGCTCCCGCTGGCTGTTAAAACATTCTCAACACAGCACAGAGCATGTGCTATGCCATGCAGCAGTGGGCTCTCAGTTTGCTCATGCACTTTGATTTCCTCTTATGGATGGATGAAAGTCCTTCATAATTTTACTGTTGCATTCTTTACTAGTAATCCAAGTATGCTTTTAAGTACAGTTTGAAAGTTCATGATTATCAGATTAAAGTTTGCCAATCAATGTTTACTAAAGACTCCTTGAGAGTTACAGGCTTTGCTTGCAAACTTAAATTCAGTAGAAACATACTGCATTGTGCTTCACACATAACCAAGTCTCCTCCTTGCAAAAAGCTTATGGCCACGTGTGTACAATCTTCACCTGCCACACAAACTCTCAGTTCAGTGGGTTCCTGATGGACATCCCTGATGCTCTACTGACTTTCCATTACATGACCCACAGCAAAGCACCACAGGCAAAGCACCACAATACAGTGCTGTTCTCTGGGAAGGACTGGAGGACAAGTTCTGGGAGTGCTTTACTCACCAGTAATGGCAATGAATCTACCAGGCCCATATTTGGCCCCAATCAGGTGAAGCTTCCAGCTCAGCTCCACAGGGAGGATTCAGACATTGCCAAGGCAGCCCACAGCCATCACCAGCCAGGCCTGGGAAGCAGATTCCAATGATGCTGAGACAAACTGTTTGCTTTTCAAGAGTGGCAATAAGAAAACGTGTGTCCTTCCACCCTTAAAAAACACTGCTCACATCCAAACATGAAACATTTTGCATAAGAAGAGAGATTTTCAAGCAATCCTGTTCCCTAGATACTTTCTTTCCAGACAGCCGTACTACAACTATTGAAGGAGACATGGGGCTCAGTTCAATAGGTTCAATAGGAACTTCAGAATTTTGTGACTTTGTATTTTCCAAGGGGAAAACAAGGAACCATCATCATTGTGACGCACTGGGTTATAATTATTTCTTTTGAAATTAGGCACCAAAATATTATGAAACAAATTGAGTTGTTGTGCCTGTTTGCATTTTAAGGGAATCAAATATTACCTTGTTTCTATAAATTCCAATCAAAATTAAGGCCTCACAGCCAATGAACATTTCCTGAGTGAAGAAGTTTTGAAAGATTAAAAATTTCTACACTGTAAAAACCAATCTGAGCCTTTTAGACTAGTCTAAACAAGCCTCAAACAAAATCTTCTGGTTATCATTTCTTCAGCAGGAATTTAAATATAGGAAGTATAAGTTACTTACTCAAGGATCACATGGGAATTGACTGACAGGAGCAGCAGTCAAACTTTGATCTTCTGCATCTCAGATTAGACCCACAGCTACAAGACCATGTTTCAAATTCCAGCCAAAGGCTACAAATGAATGGATCTTCCAGAGTAGATCTATATATCTTCTCTATAACCATTCAATCTGCACCAACAGATTAAAAAAAGTTATTAATGGTTATGCTATGAAGCAGTTCCATTAAATCCCATTATGAGTAATTCCATACTGCTCTCACTTGTACTTGGTCCTGAACCAAGGGGATTCATTGCATGGGAGACACAGATTGCATGAAAGCAGGATGAGACCAATAGTTTTATAATTGCACATCATAACACATTCCTTTTTATTCCTTTCTTTTTTTGTTTTTTCTCATATATTCCCTGAGTGAATTCATGCAGAGCTAAATTACCCCTTTGGGAAAGTACATACATTAAAAAAAAAATCTTCTCTCCAGATGTCCAAATCATTTCCAGTCAATCTGTAGACTCCTCTTTGGCATTTTTAGGCCTGTGCTTTCTCAGAAGCTGTAACATGCTTGAGTGTTGGTGACTGCCTTATTGTTTATGTGATTAGTTACTCTTAGACTATTTTAAGGAGGTGATGTATATTTTTTATAAATTTTAGATAAACTTCATTTATATTCTGATGATTGATGTTGAAAAGTTATCTGGCTAATTACATTTTTAGTATATTTTCTCCAGAATTTGAAAAGCATTCAGAATGAACAAAAGCTTTTCTTTTTTTTTTTTTTTTTCTTGCTGGTCTGCTTGCCTTTTTTTTTTTTTTTTTTTTTGAGGAGGAGTGGGGGGAGCTGTTGCAATAAAGCTAACAAAACTCTAGCTGAACTATAGTTTTATAATAAAGCTTGTGACAAGTTCTGGGATCTAAGCCAAAAATCAAACCAAATGTACAGTTTACGAGGGTGAAAGGTTTTACTGGCCAGTCTGGTTCTCTTCCAAAATGCCTTCATTTCTCATGTAAATGTTAATAGAAACAAACAGTGGTAGTACCATTAACTTCTATTTTTTTCATCACCACCTCCATGTCATGCAATAAGCTAAAGAAAGAAATTGCAAGTAGGAAATCAGGGTATGGGGGGGAAAAAAATCAGGAAAAAAAAAAAGAATGAAACAAAACTCTATTAGATCCCTCTCTTTGAATTCCATCTGGCCCACTAAGTCTTCCTCAAAATTATTAACAAAATGTGTTATTATTTTGGGAGGAGAAGCGGAAGGTAAAGGAAGAAAAGGGGAGAGCTCAGGCTAACTCAGAAAGATCTATAATTACAAAATGGTGTGGTTTTGTTTCTTCCAAGCTTGCTTGCCTTTTTTTTTTTTTTCAACATTAAACTAGCTTGGTGGGAAGCACATTGATTCATTTGTACATACCTGAGTGTCATTTTGTGATGATCCCAAATTTCCCCTCCATGGCTCTGTTTAAGACAAAACCCTTTCAAAGTCTGTGGGAGTTGTGCCTAAATAAGCCACAACACAAAGCAGGAGACTCCCAGGGCCCCCTTGCTCACTGTGATATTATGCACACAGCATGTCCATGAAAAAGCATGCTTGCACTATGCTTCCCACATCCTTCTCTGTTTCAGCTCCTATCCATTTGTTTGTTTCCTTCTCTGATTGCAGTACATTTCTGCCAAAAATACATTCTTGTGTCAAGGTTATATATTAGTGCCTTAACATTATATATTTTTAATTTTTAATTTCAGAGCTTTTTTTTTTAATTATAATGCTGATTTCCAGCAATTAGATTTTCTTATATTTAAACAGCTTGCATTCCCACTGACTTTCCTGCATGCAAAACTGGTGCTGAGACTGCAACACCTCTCACTCTATGGGTCATGCCTGTGCTACTTCTGCTCAGCACAGTAATATTCCCCAAGGAGCAGATAACATGGAGAACTATGTGTTCTCCTTTTGATGAGCCATTAAAACACTTATAAGCATTACATACAATCATATTATCAAGACAGGGCATTTCCATTTGTCCATGTGCTGTAAGCACAGAGTGTAGGAACTCTTGGATTAGCATTTGCATATATATATATATATATATATATATATTTTTTTTTTTTTTTTTTTTTTTAATGAAAGAATAAATTGCTTCAGATCATCTATGTGGATCCTGCATTTGCAGGAAACTGAGTGTAGAGATAAAAAAGATGTCAGCTCTTGTTGGATCCTGACCTCTTAGCTCTGGGGATTACCATAATGCAGTATTCACATATGTTCAATGACACACAATAAATACAATGATAACCTTAGTTCAGAGGAGAGTTGTGCTGCTTCATCCTTGCTCTAACTGGTTTTATTTCTCCCTCTCTGGGTTAACAGTGTATCTTTTCCTGGAAACTGAGTGGAATCTGACAAAATTATGCTTTCATCAAACTACCAAAATACATTTTGTGACAGGAATCAACTTTAAATCATAACAAAATGAGATCTTCTTTACTGACATGTCCTTATCTTGCCTTCCTTAGTATTAAACTATTAAGTACGTGGCACTTTGTTTGCAAAATGCCATCTCAAGAAAACTTCATTAAATCACTCAGCAGCCTGTTAGAGAAGCTGCAAAAACATTGGTGGCGTCTTCTTGTTGAAGACACTTCCCAACACGTCTTGAGGCACAGACGTGCACCAAGGCATTACTGCACCCACCACCCCCTCGTGCACACTGCTCTGGGTGCTCGTGCAGTTTCACAACACAGACAGGATGTCTCAGGACTGACTCACATTATGTCCACACAGCAATTAGGATGTGTAACCCCTAAAATCATCTCTTTGAAAGCTTCAGTAGACTTAACCTACTCTGAAAATGAGTGGTATCTCTTTCAGATGACTTTGTGTCCCTGAGTTTTAGGAAACTTGAACCCATAGGAGAGGGCTTTGTCTCTTCTATGTAGGGCCTTGCAGAACCTAGCTTGGAACTTTTTTAATGTGTAGCTACAACACGTACAAGAAAGAGAACAAGCAAGGTCAAATAGGAATAATGGAACTTTCTAAAATCACTGTTGCATGCAATACTTCTTTTTGTTGTTGTTTTCAGAAGCTTTCCTCTAAAGAAAAGTATTTATAAAATATAACACCATGCCTGGTTTTATTGAACACAATAAACTTAGGTTTGATTTCTGCAACTGGCAGTCTCCACATAAAGGATTAAATTAATGGCCTACACCTGATACAGACTTACTCATGATCACTTTTCATACAGCTAACAGATGTACTATGTTACAAGGATTAACTTCATTTTCGCAATGTCCTCTGCTGCAATTATGACATTAAAAGCTGCAGGGAACCAGCAGCAGTCATACCTTCAGTGCCAGTCTCATTTGCCACTCTGCTAGAGTAGATTAACTGAATAATAGTAAGTGACCCACGGCAGGATGAAAGCAACATGTGGGAAATAAAAAGAAAATAAAGTACTGTGGAAGGCCCAGCAGAAGCAGAAATTAATTTGATGATTAACACTCAGATTGCACAGCAGCAACCTGGAAAGGAATGCTGTAGTGAAATCTTATAGGCCAATACAAAAGTGAGCAAGAGAAACTGTATGCATTGTTGCAAAAATTGTTTAACAATAAATGCAATTTAACACTGTCATAGAGGTACAACTAACTTATCATGTCAACCCCCAATTAACCAGCAACAAGACAAAGAGAGTTCAAGCTTGTGATTATTTGTTTTGGGTTTGGTTTTTTTCCCCTTCTTCATTTAGTCATTGTTTGAAATTGGCCAAGAAGCTGAAATAATTTCAAAAGTAAAGAGGGTAAGTGGTAAAGTCAGCTTCATGTCTACTTCTCAAAGGTGCAACTTCATATAGCCATTCACATTTGGCTTACACTGAAAGTGAACAGGACTGACCATGATGGATCAGACCCAAAACCTATGGTTTAGAATCAGATTTCTGTGGGCTACCAGCACCAGCAAACTCAGGGAAGTTTAAGAGTTCAAGAGTAGGCAAAAGGCTGGCCAAATCCCTTCCCTCCTGGCTCAGCACAGCACTGATTTCAGCACAATTGCTCAGATCTTGAGATCAGTGCTGCTGCAGTGACATTATTGTTACTGGAGTTAGATCAGCTGACAGCAAGTGGACATGCTTGATGCAATGGGGCTTTTGAACAATAGTGTAGACTCCCTCCTTAAAAACTGAGGAGTGGTCCTAGACCCAAATCTGACTTCTTGATCTAGAAAATTATAATTGCGGATATGTTTGTTACTGATTTAAACACGGCTATTTGGACTTCCAGTGCTCCAAAGGTGTGTGCATGTTCCCTGCAGTTCTGAGGAGTCATTTATCCCTCTCCTTATATTATCTTGGGAGTTAATGAATCTTGCATTCCCTTTCTATGCAATAAATCCAGTTCAAACAGAATGATTCACTTCTAATTCCCCTGTCTTTGGAGGTCAGAAATATCTTTTAAAACTCTAAATCTGTGCCAATATCTTCCATACAAAAAGACAGATGGGAACAGATCACTGCACTGCAGTTCTGGAGAGAAACCCCTGCCTTTGCAGAGACAGAAATTCTTTCTTTGCAAAGAGAGAAATTTTCAAAAACAGCCCTCTCTTCTGCATATTTTTTGATTGGCCTGTGGTACCCAAGAGTCTCTTACTGAGGAAGGTGACTCACTACTAAATAGTGCTCACAAGTGCTTTATTTTAGTGTGTAAATATGACCCTGTGAGCCAAATGCTTAAATTCCTTAAAGGATATGGAGCCTACAGCTCTTGTCTGGATGCTCAAAAAGAATTTAATTTGCTTTAAATTAAAAAAATCTATGTCTCTATTAGCTCTCCTGGGACCTGCCTTTAGCTACTAAACTAGATTTTCTGTATAGACCTAGTTATGAATATCTATTCCTTGTTCGTGAGGCATAAAATCATCTCTTTTTCTTTAAAAAAAAGGAAGTTCACTTTTAATGTTACAGCAATGAGAGGATATTAATGGAGTATTTTTTCTCTGATTAGAAAACAACTCAGGCCCCACTCTTAAAGGGACAGAGAATCCATGTCTCTACTTGAATACAGTGGGAGCCTTAGCAAAACAATGAGTGTTCTTTAAACTCACACAAAGACATACAGAAAAAAACCCTCTGAAATACGAGCAACTTGACAAGGTGTCAAAATACTAATGTCCTGTTTATTCAGTTTTTTCCTGTTTCCTTTTCATCTTGGACAGCCCAACTCTTCCAGGCTACACTGGAATGCTTTGCCTACAGTGTTGAATTCCTAAAAGTTTTGCTGTTTCTCTATTCTGATTGCCTCAGGAGTGTTTGATGCCAACACCTGTACCTGATCCCCAAGGGAGAAATAAAAGATATTGAGGAGCAAGGCATCCCACATCCTTGTCTTATCAAGGAACCTGGGCAGATATTAAAAGCCAACTGATGCCAGAACCCATTTTTGCATGTTAAGAAGAGGGCAAAGGTAAACCAGAAAGGATGAAAAGGAAGATAGAAAATAACAAGGAAATAAAAGTTCAGGTTGCCAATATTCAGCCTAAAGTATTCAGCTCAGTGTTTTCTTTCAAAGTCTTGTATAAATAAAAAATGAAGAAATAAATGTATGGGGTGGCAGAGTGGAAATCCTGTTTATCAGCATTCATCTTTATTTTTCCTACCTCAAGGAGACACTCTTCATCTCCACAGAACATCAGTCCACTTTGGCTGGTTACTTCAGTTCTGCGATATTCTGCTGATAGCTATAATGTAGATTCCCATGCCAGATACTTGAGATAATTAGTTCGTGGGCTGCTAGTGTCAGACTTGTTTAGTGCAGGAAAAACAGCTGACAACAAATCATCACTGTGTGAGATCTTGATTATTGTTTGGATGCAAACAGAAACATGCTGGCATCGCCTTACAAGTGTTTTCAATCACAGAAGGATGTTATAGTGCTAACACAATGAGGCTGGCTTTTCTTCAAGAAAGGAGTGGGATCATTGAAGAGCTAGCACACTTACTTGCTATTTACTCAAAATCTATTTAGGTAATCCTGTCTTCTCCTGAGTGGTCAGAGGGTTGAGGGCCCAGATCCTTCGTTTCTAGAGGGGTTCCCAATAACTTTTTGCCAGAAAACGGGGATGACCGCTAAGGGTGCTTGACGTGCTCTAGTGGGAGTCCATACTCACAGAAACATTGATAGGATCTTATAATATCCTGAGCTGGAAAGGCCCCAAAAGGATCATTAAAGTCCAGCTCTCAGCCCTGCACAGGACAACCCTAATAATCACATCATGCTACATAAATGCATTTCATTACCTAGGCAGGTTAAGTCAAACACAAAGGTGAATGCAGTACTCCTGCTTCCTTTATGTGTGACTCTCCAAATTATTACCTCTTTCCATGGTGCTTAATTTCTTCCAAAAGTGCCACTATTATTTTGAAGAAAATATACATTACTCCTTGTAATTATCCTTGCTTTAAATCTCCCCTCTCTAGCACAATAGTCCCATGAGGTGCAACACAGATGAGATGCTCAAAGTCTGCAAAATACAGGATTGGAATGACAGTACAATGCAAGTGCTTTCTGCAATTCATCTCCACGAATTTTCCAACATTGGGATTAATTTTGGAAGGGTGTGGTGGTTTTAGATAGACATTAAATCAAGACATTTAGATTCAGTGGTGTTAAGATCAAGGAGATATGCAAAAAGGTGTAGTTTTGCTTTTGCACTTTGATCTGGACATTCCTGCGGTTGTTTGTTGTATCACACCAAGTGTTGTGGTTCTCAGATTCCAGACAGCTACCTGCCTAAGTCCTAGTTAGAAAATGAAAGGGACAACTATTACCTGAAATGCTGAGTAAATTACTTTTTCAGCTTCATCAAGATATCCTTTTGAAAATACTTCCATCTTTTTCCCTCTAATATCACTACATTACTTCTGCAATTGTGCCATGAACGAGTGTTTAAAAGTTGCTATCCAACTTCTAATAAAGTGTCCTAGCACTGGGAATCTCACTGACTGCAATAAAATTGTATGGAAAACATGCTTCTCTGATATGTACTTCCCAACAGTATTTGGCAACTTCCATGGTCTAATCATGAAAACAAAGGAAGGTCATGAGTCTGAACCAAGAATCAGAAACCTGGCTGAGTCAGGATGTAAGAAAGCTGCAACTTAAATCTCCAAGGATACTTCAGTGACCTGTATTGATCTTTGGAAAAGTTGCTTCTGAATCATTAAACCTCAGTAGGGCTGATAGCTGGAGAATCATGGTATAGATAAAGGAGGTTCTGTGCTTTGCAAACTTGCACAAGCAGCAACAGGCAACTCTGGCCATGTAATTAGCCTCTTTATATGTAATTAGTACAATATGTAATTTGGAATTCTTGGAGTTAATTATGCAATGTTCATACCTGAATTTACTCTGTGGGTAGCAATTTGTGCACTGTGTTGTATGTCTTGAATCCATAAACAGAAAGGTTTTGGTGATAAAGCATGTCTAGGAGTATGGAAACAGACTGAAAAGGAGGCAGGGAATTTTCTGCATATCTTTTAGGTGAAGCAGCTAATGGCAGATTTTGAGATATGGAAATGCAGTGCAAAATGAAATGGCGCTATCAACCTATTCTTATTGCATACAATAGAAGAGCAATGAACATGATAAAAATTTTACCTGGGACTTGCTTGAAAAGATCTTGATACTGACTGACTCAAAACTTTCCCTGTTAATTTTTATGCCTCCTACATAACTCAAAATACAAGCCCAAATTTAATGTCTTCGTCCCAAGGGAAATAAGGATGCTCACTGAAAAGATTAATTACGTACTTTCAACAATTACATTCCTCCTAAAACATAACCTTTTCAGCTCAGGATTGGTGTATCTGGATTGCTAAACATGACTATGGGTAAACACATTTCTTTAAACCACACGTGGGGAAAGTAAAGAGTTGAGGAATTCAGAGGGGTTTGAATTGCAAACATTTACTCTATTAGTTTCATCAGATTACAAGGATATAGCCAAACAGATGTGACCAGGCAGTTGGACAGGGGAAAAGGAGAGGTTTTTTAAATACTAGCTTGTCAAATGCACTTTCTGGACCAATTTTGCATCACACAGCATGAACATTTGTGCCAGCTCATCACTGGGAATACTCAAAAGCATCTGCAGAGGAGCTGATGGTTACAGAAAAGTTTCTAAGACCAATGTTACAAAAATGGCCCAGTAAACTGTGAGAGAAAAATAGCCAGGTATTCTAAGCCTCAAAAGTGATCCTCGCTAGTCAGGACAGTGCCAGGTGCTACACTGATGGTGTTAAACTGTAAAATGTTTAGAAAGTATTTGCTCAGACAAAACCAAGCCAGCTAAAAAAGCATCACATATCAGGTGCTCAGAGCAAAAAAGGAAGGTGGGGACCAGTGCCAGCCACTGTTCAGAGAATACAAAGCAGTGTAAATCACCATGAAAATTCCTACAAGACTATGAAAATTCAATAAAGTCAAAATTTTAATATGGAAATAAATTTAACAGTACAAAATATAACATCTGTCTAACAGTTTTTTTTTAAAAAACAGAAAACTCCTACACTGAAATGAGAACCCAATATAGTTCAACATCTAAAGAAAACAGCCATTAGGCAGAAAACCCTACGTGATACCTGCAGCTCTATCCACCAGAAAGTTACAATTTAGGTAAATAATTTCCTTTAATTAAACAAATACACCTATCAAATTCCCATGTTACCTTTTAAGATGCCAGGTCTGCTGCTTTAGGACAACATTCTCTTATAGGAATGACACTCTGTGTTTTCAGAACATTAATGTTTCTTTCAAAAAAAGTCATTTGCCTGCATTTTTAGAAGTAAACTGGGCAGGTGTATGCTCTTTAAGGTCAGGCCACAAAAAAGGCAAGCCATTTTGATCATTTGGAGCTCTGATGCTTCAGACTATGTAGAAGACCAGAGCTTACTCTGGAGAACTCTGTTTCTCTTCTTCCTTGTAGAGTTTTCAGAGGAATGATAAGCAGGAAATTTATGTATGAAGTTACCCAGTAAAGTAAGGGAGAGCTGTAACTGTTTGAACTTTATTGCTGAGGGTAAGATAACCATGTTTGGTCTGGATCTAAATTGATATCAACCTTTAATTTAAGCACAGGAATCAAGAGTGAACTAATGACACTTTAGGTCCCCTTGCACAGAAAACTGTTAGAGACTTAGCTGCAGAGCTGTTAATTATGGATCCCACCCAAACTGTGGCTTTCCACTGCTAAACACAGAGGCATACAGTCTGCTCTGAAGGGAGAATTTGGAAATAAGTGATAACCCATGACATTTCTGAGGCAGGGTTTGTACTGTGAGAAAGAAACCTTTTAGGCCAGGTGGTATAGTCAAAAGAGAACTTTCAAATATGTTTTTAATGTGTGGCAGAGATTTGTAGCTCTTTCTCACCTATATGAAAAAAACCTCTTATTTCCTATACTAATGGTAACTGACGCATCTGAGTCCAGAGAGAATTGTCAAATGCTTTAGATGCTCAACTTTAATCCCTCTCTGATAAGTGGGCAGTGTGTGTATCTACTTTTCTGCACATTACAGAATTGGAGGCCTGAGCAGTCAGCAAGTTAAGCATTATCTTTTGTTCTGATAAACATCAGAACTTTATATGAATTGCTACCATAGCTACTTCCCCAAGCTAGGCATTTCCTCCTCCCCACAGAAGTTCACAAGTCAGATAGATAATCACATAGCATATTGAGTGAATCATGCACATGAGCAGAAGGGTTTGAAATAAAATGCTGGTATACCACAGCTGTAATTAGGGATAACCTTCCACTCACCTCATGAAACTGTCTCTTCTCCCTGTGATTGCTGACAGAGGCTTTCCAAATACATGCTGGGGGAAGGGGGATACACAGTATAACAGAGTGCTAAATGCAGAATTCCTGTAACTCAGGATGGTGCTAAATAAGACCTCTGACTAAGTAACTGAGTGGGCAGCCATCACACCTTTCATTCTGAAACAACCACCCTCCTCAGGTTTCTTTTCCTTTACAGTCTAAGTTGCAATGGCCATGACTGGAAATGAGCGACTGCAGCTGAACTTTTTGATGTAACTAAGTTACAATGATTCAAAGAAAGGGTTTTCCAAAAGACATTGTTGAGACTGCATAAGCAAAAATCAGGAATCAAATCTGCAAGTTTTGCCGAAATCAAAGATTCAGCAACTTTCAACAGCACTCATGATAACTATTTTCTTTCCCACCAAAATGCTCCTAAGAGGACAGCTAAGAGGGAGATGTGGGGGGAACAAACCCCACCTATTTTCTGTGACTCTTACTATTTTCTTTTTGTTAAGCTTTAACTGTTGCTGTGCCTGGCCTGTTTTTATGACTGGTATCTGCAAATGTTCACAGGGTTGAGTTTTACTGGCAATCATGCTAGCAGGATACGGGGGAGAGTGGCAGATGTGGCTTTTCAGAACCAGAGCTTTCATTTGCATCCTCTGGCCTGCGTGCCAGAGCAGCATGTGAGCACACATAAGCAGAGAACAGCTAGACAGCGCAGCTCATATTTCCAGGGCTTGGAAGTTGCTCATGAGTGTAAAATAGTCCCCCTTCCAAATAAATTTTCTTGAAAAGATCCTGAACCTAAGCAAAATGTATCATAATAATTCACTGTGTCATTGTTCACTGAGCTCAACTTCTGTGGGTGTGCTCCCATCAACATTCTGAAAGACAGCTCAAAATAATGGAGCCTGCCTATGCACACAGTGTGAGCCTATGATTCATGAAACACAGTTTTGAATTCAGAAACAAGTGTGGTTTTAAAAACTGCTTTCTAGCCTTACTCTGAGGCAGATTAGCATATAATACCCCTATCTACCTACCCAACGAAGAGGTTTTTGACACTAGATTTGACAGACTTTAAAAATCAGCTTTACTGTTGGCTACTGCCCAAGGCAGCAGCAGGACTCTACAACCAGTACAGTTCCTCTCTAGATCAAAATTTCAGCTTCATGTGTGCACACATAATGGATCTCTTAAGTGTGAACTTCTTGCTGGTTTCAGCCCAGAAAAGATCCAGTTACAGATCCCTGACAGTAAAATTATGGTTTCCAAGGAAATTCACAAAATCACAGCATAAGCTGAGTGGAAAGGGGCCCTCAAAGATCACAGAGTTTGACTCTTGGCCGTGCACTATACCATGCCCAAGAATCACACCATGTGAGCATTACCCAAACGCTTGAACTCTGCCAGGCAGGGTGCTGTGACCACTACCCTGGGGAAGTGCCCAGCCACTTTCCGGGTGAAAAACCTTTTCCTGATATTCAGCCTAAACCTCCCCTGACACAGCTTCAGGCCATTCCTTCAGGTCCTGTCACTGGTCACCACAGAGATGAGATCAATGCCTGCCCCTCCTCTTCCCCTCATGAGGAAGATATAACTTCAATGAGGTCCCTCATCAGTCTCCTCCTATTCCAATTGAAGAGACTTCAGCCTCTTCTCATATGGCTTCCCCTCAAGCCCCTTCATCATCTTCATTGCCCTCCTTTGGACACTTTCTAATAGTTTCATATCATTCTTATATTGTGGATCTCAGAACTGCCCCCAGCACTCGAGGTGAGGCCACCCCAGTGCAGAGCAGAGCAGGACAATCCCCTCCCTTGCCCGGCTGTGATGCTGGGCCTGATGTCCCCAGGAAAGAGTTATCCCTCCTGGCTGTCAGGGCACTGCTGACTCATGTTCAACTTGTCATCAACCAGGACTCCCCAGGTCCCTTTCCATGGCACTGCTTTCCAGCATCACCCTCCCCAGTCTGCACATCCAGGGTAGTCCCATCCCAGGTGCAAAATCCAACACTTTCCTGTGTTGAATTTCACATGGTTGGTGATTGCTCAGTCCTCTGATTTTGTTGATGCCTCTCTGCAGGGCCTTCCTGCTTTTGCAGGAGTCAGCAGCTCCCCATCCTTTGATTTCTTTTTTTATTTTATAATTACATATATATTTTTATATTATATTTCCTTTTTTATTTATAACTTTTTTATTATCAGGTGCCACACTAAGGATCACACACTATCAGAGCACCCACTGACTCTAAGAATTAATTTAGCCATAACAAACACCATGGACTATTTTGTGTACTGAAAGTGTGTCATCAGACCAGCCAACTGATAATTTGTCATTCTTCACAGCATGCATCTTGCCTCTGGGCTGATTTGAAAGAGCCAAAAGCAAAACCCAGTAAGCCAAACCAAAACCAGTGCATACATTTCTCTGCGTAAATACCTTTATCACCACTTTGGTAGATCTTGTCGACCTGGGTCAGATATGAAGAGACAAAATCCAGATGGTAGATGGTTAAGCCCCTACAATAATTCACACTGAATCAGAGGAAGTCTGATACATCATTAAAAATCCCAAAGCCAGTATTTATTTCCAAGGCACAACATATATAGTCCTCACAACCTACAAAAAGAACATGTTCTCTCCCCTTTCCTTCTTAGTTACTTCATTCCCAAAGAGCTCACTGGATAGCATATAATAAATAGTACAAAAAGGGCATTTATTATGACCAAACTCGATGAGAGGAAATAAGATGATATCTCTATGCAACTTAAGGATCTTAGACATATAGCATTACAAGCAAGAAGCATGGAGGGCAGGCAGAACTCTACGCATCCTTCTCAAGAATATTAAAATCCAGCTTCTTCCCTGATAGCCATCAATGATCAAAAGGCATAAACAATCAGGCTTTCTATGCTAATGATTGCACTGAAATACTTTCTTAAGTAGTTTAACCAATTAGAAGGAGCATCAGCCATTAAAAGGAATCTTAATGATGGATTAGTTATTCAGAATCCTTTAAAAGAAAACTACATAGTTTTTTTTATCTCATGTGTCCCTCATTTTTTCTTGACTTTGGCTGTTTTCAATTTTTTTAAATAATAAACCCAAGCCCCAAACCTTCAGAAACTCCTAGAAAGTATGAAGCTACCAGCCTCCCTGCCTTTATTTTCATCAGCTTAATTTGTGAATCATTGTAAGTTAATATATTTGTGGTTCACACATGAAAAAGACTTGAAATTTTAAGTAACACAAGTCTCCTCTGTGGGCTTTAAAGCAAAGCATTTCTAATTGCTATGAACTGGTTAGGACAGAGAAAAACCTCTTAAAATGAAATCACATTTCTTTAATTAGATTTCTTGAAGAAGGAATATCAGAGTTAAAGTCTGTTTGAAGTAACACAAAATCTTTCAGTAAAAAGTTACTGTGTGTTATTCAGATGGGAGTGGAGAAACAGCAGTTTATTGGTCAGGAACACATTGCCTGTAACATATTTCATATAAAAAGTATTCTTAGCTAAACATGTCCTCCAGTACTGATTAGATTAATAGCTGGCAAAATTCGGCCCTTATACATTATGTTAACAGAAAGTCACACTTAGCTGTTACCTCTGTTTAGGCTGTATGTTGAGCCATCAGTGCTACACTACAGGACAACATATTGAGTAACACCATGGTCAAGTCAGAATTAGCAGGAGCGTCACATGTATTATTGTTAGCAGAAGCAATGCAGACTGTTTAGAGGCTTTTTTTTCCTATGTCAGCTTGTTTAGCTCCAGAGTTAAGCAAAACCACTTTAACTTCATGTTTGTTTCTCATTTATATGGTGTGATTTTCTTTTTTATTAAAAAAACCAAAACATGCCAACAACAACCAAAAAAAAAAAACCAAACACATAAAAACTGCACAAAAAAAAAAAAACAAAAAACCAAAAAAAAAAAAAAAAACAATGCAGACACACACAACAGATTTGGCCAGGTTTTTTTTTTTTTTCTGGAGGGCTTCCTGGCTGCTTTCTGCTGTACCCAAATTCACATGCCACCATGGACTGGCCTCATCTGTGGTTCCACAGGTAGTTCACCTGCAGCTGATTGCCTGTGCACACCTCTTCACAGCTTAAGCATTTCACACAGCTCCTCTGGAGCAGGTGGGACATATCAGGCTTAGCTTGAAAAACTCCCAGTGAAGTCCTGCATGACAGCTATAGAACAGGTGACTGGGAGTCCCAAGTCTCCCAACTGAATGTTCCTTCCCAAGGGGAATTCAGTCCTCGCTCAGCGAGGCCGTAAGGTGTGTTTTGAGGCAGGATGGGTAAATTCATGTGGGGCCATGCTCCGTGTTGATTCCTACCAACTTCAGACTTCTCATGGCCTTCATATTAACCTGCAGAGCACTCAGCAGAAGGGCAGTGCCCTGCCTGTTCAAGATCTGGAGAGAGAATGAAATAATGAAACTTTTTCTTCGCAACCTTCTCTTTGGTTGGGAAGCAAACGAGGTATTTTGAAGCTGAAACTTCTGGGGGGTTACCAGACTCAAACCACTCTCATAATGCTAACACCCATTTAAGCAACACAAGTGTGAGTACTCCTGCCTTTAAAGAGGCTCAGTTTTGTCTCAGTGCAGGACAGAATTGCTCAGAAAAACACAAAAGTTGTGCAGGTTAGAAAAGTATTTCCCACACAGCTCTAGTTATGGGAGGCCTATAATGGTATTTAATATTTCAAACAATTTTGGTTTCAATAATAGATGGGAAAATAAAAAAGAAAGAAGGCAAGTAATTTTTTCCTATCCTGCAGGAAAATTCCAATTACTTAAATTATTCTTTTGCAGAGAAATGAAACAATTGCTGCAAAGGGGAACATGAAAATGTCATCCAATCTGCTTCTGAAATGCAGTTTATGCAATGAAGCAATATTTGTGTGGATTCCACTAATTCACTCCATTTTAGAACATCAGCCAGACAGCAGTTTCAGTATCACTTGAAAACTATTATGATTGCTGACAGTCAGGGTCTATCTTCACCCCCTTAGGGTCCACCTCCACCCCCTTTCCCAGAAGAACTTAAATGTTTTAGGGACACAAACCAGTGAAGTTTTAGGAATAACTCTTCACAAGGCTACATAAGCATTTCAGTCCATTACCCAGAGGCACTTCAGGCACACAGGTTCCCTTGATGCCTCAAGAGAATGTAGGAGCTTCTCTGGAAGTCTAAGCCCCAGTGTTGAAGACTGACAGCTGTAAAGCACAAGATTACCTAGAGTACTTATTGCTAAGGACACAGTGCAGCTTTTTAAAGATGGGCCTTAATCTGTACAATCATTCGATCACAATATGGGTTGGAAGGGACCTTAAAGATCATTCAGATCCAATCCCCCTGCCATGGGCAGGGATACCTTCCTCTAGACCAGGTTTCTCAAAACCCCATCCAGCCTGGCCTTGAACACTTGCAGGGATGAGGCATCCACAGCTTCTCTAGGCAACCTTGTCCAGTGCCTCACCACCCCCACAATAAAGAACTCCTTCCATCTATTCACCCAGATATTGGTTATCACAGTACAGCAGGATTAAACACTAAAGCAATTAATTACTGTTCTCCAAAGTTCTTAGGTCCTTCCAAACCATGCAGTCAATTGGGGGCATCAGTTATATCTGAAAAACATGGTCTAAATATGATCTCTGACTTCCTACAGGCTCTGGCAGGTATTACTTTGGGATTCTCTGGATGGTTTCACAAATGTTGCTCAAGATCTAGTCCATTGTCTTCTGTAAAAGCACACAATAAAAGTATTTTCAGAAAGATGATTCACTTTCCCCTTGTTTTTAGCAAGAATTCTGCTTGCAGCTCACAGGAAAAGTGCTAGGAGCTCATAGGCAGGAGTCAGGATTTTTATTCCAGAATATGTGAGTACTGTTTCAAAAAGACAGCAAATGAAACCAAAGCAAATAAAATAAGTACAGTAGTCAACAGCTTACAAAATATTGCCACCTTCATCTGGTTAATGGATACTTGCTCTATCATAGATACTACTTTCGGGAAACTAAAACTAATAATATAAACTCCAAGGAGAATAATCTCAAAATGGCCTCAAAGAGCCCTGAAAAGCACTGTAAGCACACATGTTTCAGAAAACTAATCTAGTTTTCACTAAATTAAAGTATCTATATGTAAGCAAATATGTCTCCCAGACTTCAACTACAAGCACAGGCATTAATTTTGTTAGTTTCACTAGATTTTGTCCTTTCTCCATCTGAAGCAGCATGTTTACAATGACGATCCCGTGCTACTAAGTGAATCTCACATTTACACTGAGAGTATCCAAGTGCTTTTCAAGTCTTGAGTCTGCTTTATCTGCTTCTGTCATAAGTCTGCCTGGCAAAAAAACCCACATGCAGCTCAGACAGGGGCATGTTCACTTTCAGAAGTCAGTGAAAGAAAGGGGGTGTGGAAGAGAAATTCTTTAACATTGCTCAAGAAAACAGTTTTCAGTCAGACTCCAGTTCTGCCTAATTCCTGTCTGCATCAGCCCAGTTAAAGCTGCCTGTGCTTAGGGGCGATTGGCAGTCTGCTCTGGGTTCCTTCACTGCACTGCTAATCTCCACTAATACTCTCCCATGCTTCATTTAATTTCACTCTCAGGGCTCTTTTTCAAATTCTTCCTCAAATCTTAAACCAATGCCCTCATTGTTTAGGATTCCTTTACCCTGACAAGTCTGACCTCAGATATCCTTTCCTCTTTCCTGCTCTGTAACTCAGGCAGTCCACTTACTCATTCATATGGTAACCTCACATAATGGTCTCCACATTAATTAAGTAATTTTGGTTCTTTAAGCTACTACAGAAGGGTTTTCAGTGCCTTTCAGGCCAATTGAACTTTTTTTTTTTCTTTTTTTTTTTTTTTCTCTTTTTTGTTGAACAGACTGGAGAGTACATGGTAGAAGAGCCAAGGAGAACATGCTCACTCTCCCTCTGGGCCATTCCTTTCATGCTGCTTCAGGGTTAGGCCAAAACAACATCAGCAAGTCTAATTTGCCCCAGCAGCGGATGGGAAATGACTAAAAACCCTGCAGATTAATTTGTGTCAGATGTATGCTTTAAAGCAAGTGAGAGCAAGAGAGAATGTGAGAGCATTTACAGAAAAACATGCTCTTTCTCTGGGATTTAGAAGGGCCCTCTTGTTTCGTATCTCTTGGGAGCTGAGTGGCCCCAAGCAAATGAAAAGTCCTACCTTTGCTTTATGTTCTCCTTTTGTATTTGATGCTTTGCAGTAATCAGACAATTCAGAAAAAAATGAGAGGGATAAAAAGAAGCAAAATAGTATAATGCATAATTGGTTTTGCAGTATCTGCTGATTCTTCTAGCAAAGATAGTTTTACATCACACAGGTAAGATGGTCAGAAAAAAAAGAGGCCTGGGGATTTTTTTTGAGGGGTGAGTGTTGTGTGCCACTTCACCCCAGGAAAAGCAAAATGTGGTGGAAACCTCATGTCACTCTGGAAAATAGTAATGATTAGTGTTACACAATCAATAACCTAATAGGAATGAAACTGCAGATCAATACATGATCCTGACTAGAAAGCACAGGTCCAAACCAGTTTTTCTGTTGAAACAGTAGACCTCAAGTTGCTCTCTATGGCCGGATGTGATCATCCAGCTGTGATATTCTAACAGGACGAGTCCTGGAGTAGCCATGGAAATCCATCAACTGTAATAGCTAGCTTGGTACCACTTGGTGTGACTTAGTTCGGAATAAATTTTTCTCTATATGACTAACACATGAGCTGAAAAACAGCATGACTGACACCGGTTAGGCTTCTTACTGGTATTCCCAGCAAGGCCAAGAACAGCCATCTCTGTGTCCAATCTCTCTGGTTAATGGTGTTGCAACACTGGAGTTGAGTCACGCGTGTGCTATCACTGTGCAGTAACATTTCTGTTGCTAAATTAAATAGATTTAATTTTGTACATTCTTGGTACTCATATCCAATCTGATCTGCTCACCACATCTAAAAGGATTTGTTTACTTTTTAGGCAGCCTTGCTGTTTAGATCTCAGATGACTGCCTCAAAAATTCTAGGGAAACTCAACATAAGTCTCATGAAGTGCAACATTAGCATGGTCTTGTTTCTGGTGAGAGACAGTTCTGCTTCAAAAACTTCAAACCTTACTCTTCATTCACACTATTCCTAATTCTTGTCTTATCATTATTATGAGACAGAAATAATAACACCCAAAGTCTGAATCCCAATCTGATTTGGCAGCATAAATATAATCACAGAAAAATCTTCCAAGAGAGCTAAAGAGACAAAAACCCCAATCGAAAAGGAAAGCAAAGCTTTGTGGAATTAGATCTTAAATCTCAGTTTCAGAACAGACTAGCACTTAGGAGCCTGTCACAACTTTCAACAAGATGTCAGATATAGTTAATACAACATTTAATATTGGTGCAGTTATACTAGTACACTTAGCAGTATCACCTATGTCAATCTAGAAAGGAAATAGCAGTACAGGGAAGAAACAACATAGGATGCCTTTATATCTATAAATGTTGTTGTACTGGGATGTTTTTCAAGAAAAACACATTCCAGTAACCTAAATGGTTGTACTAGTGCCAGATCTTCTATATGAGACCAAGAATCTCAGAAGATTTAGATGTCTGTATCACACCAGTTTCACCAGTGTTTTGGCAGGTAATAACAGTTCCAGGCCCACATACAACCACCAGATCACATCTGAGAAAGAGAGAAAATCTTTAGTTACCTGACCATTTTGAATATATTCTTTTTGGGGTTGCTGAAATGTATAAGAATTGGCAAGTTAAAAAAATAAAGAAATCCTTTTCAAAGGAACAAAATTGAACACATCCATTCAGAAGAAACAGTAACAAAAGGAAAGAGAAATCCGTATTACTGATGATTTTATTGGCAAGTCTTCTCTGTCCATAACACATACTTGTGAAAAATGGTAACTACAGCTGTAGCAATTCACATAATGCTGTCTGAATATTTTTATCTGAGAAAAAACTATGCTGTTATCTTCACATATACAGGAAAAAAAAAAAAAAAGTTCTGGAGCAGATTAGTTCAATAATATCTAGATTCCTAATTCCCTGATTTAGGTCCCAGGAGAAGCTTAGAAACTTTCAGTGGTAGGAGAAAGAAGAATTTCCTTATTTTATCTGATCCATAAGAAAACCTCTAGTTCATTGAGGTAGTCTATCAGTTTTAGGGTGCCTAGTGCTGGAAAGAAAAAAAAGGCAGCCCAAGCCCACAGATAACCTGTTTGACTGACTCTGCACTCTGCAGCTCTAAGTTTACTCACCACACATTCACATCAGTGCTAGTTCCAGCTCAGGAGAGCAGCTCAGGCACATAGCCAGGAGCTTGCAGGGCAAGCCTGCTCAGCCCTTGCTTGGAGCAGCTTTAGGAGCCAGGAACCACACGCTTGCTTCCTGTCAGAGCAGAATAAGCCTAGAAGTCACAAAACCTATCTATTGGTTACACTGCCAGAAATGTGTATGTATGCACCCAGTCCAGTACTAATTAGTCTTTCTGGCACCAAAGCCTCAATCATCAATCCCAGGCCAAACTGCACTATGGGACTGATGACTCTCCTGAGATACACAGAAGGTCTGAGGAAACACCAACAAACTTTCCCTCATCTCACCCAAGATGCTCTCCTGTTTAGATGAGGATCATCTGATTGCTCATCTGGGGCTGGGGAAACAGTCTCAGCGAGGACTTTGGAATATTTGATTCTCCAAGACTAGCAGGATTCATGAGATCTGAACCTCATGCCACATAAAAGCTCAGTGAGTCTTTCCTAACCTGTGCCCAATCTAAGCTCAAACTTGCAATTCCTGGACAGTACCAAAAATACAATTGCAACATTTCTGAGAGCAGAGCTCATAGTGCTGGGTTGAAGAACCAGAAAACTGCTGGATCTTTGTGTATGGTAGGAAAATTGTACATGGGAAAGGCAGTCTCAATGACAGTTGCCCCTCTCTCAACCTTCCTCCTGCCAGGAAGCCCTTCAGCCCCACCAAAAGTCTATCTGTTGCCAAAGATTAACCATCACTGTCAAAAAGACTTCCAGTATTTTGCTGATTTAAATGTCTGAAAGGTAGTAGAATCTCAGCTAATTACTCATCATTACTATCACTATGATATCTGCATTACATTTTTAATAACCCAAGAACATTGAAATAATTATGAAGGCTACAGATAACTTGAAATCTGATATCCCTGAGCAGCTGCTTGTAAATATTTCCTCATAATATTCTACATTTATTTATCCTTTGAAATAATTAAGCACTTAAACACTATTGTTTGCTTACATACCAATGCATATTTCTGACATTAATAAACACAAAATGAAAAGTAACAAATTGCTTATCAGGAAGGTACATTTGTTCTGCATTTTGAAGAACATCTGCAGAAGTCTGAAGGGCAAAAATCAGATCCCTGAAAGACATTTTACCATGGCTAATTCTTAGGAAAAAAAAAAAAACAACCACTCACATGTATTTAAGAGGGGTAGGAGACTTTATTTTTGCTGCAAGCCTCAAAGATTTGATTTTCAGATAACACAGCTAAGGATTCTGCATTCTTAACAATTCTGAATAATCAGGTCCAATTGTCTGAAATCAATGATTACGAAAAAATAGACCCTAAATTTTACCCAAGTGTTTTACATGAATGCCTGATATTCCTCTCTCCTAATTTTTAATTTTAGATTCAGTCCACTGTTCAAATTTCTAGGCATTAGCAGACATCTGATTGTTATTTTTCCCTATATGTTCAAAGTGTTAGGTCCTAGGCCAAGACGCGGCCTCAACTGTGCGAACGTAAACCAAGCAACTCCATTCACTTGAGTGAGCTTCCATTAGCAAAGGCACAAGCAAAACTTGGCTCTCACACCTCATGTGCCTTACCACTCTAATAATCTCGTGTTGGGATCTCAGGAACAGAAATACTTAAGTGTTCATAATGCTGTGCTAAATATGTGTCTAAATCTATTGCAGCTCAGGCTTTTACTGAAGCACCATTTAAGAATTGTTCAGCAAAAAAAGGGCTAGATTCATTGACCCAAGGTTCTAAATTTACCATTTGATTATATTTTTTCTTTAAATACACTCTCAGACACACATTCATTGCGATTTGTGTACACAGGTTTCACATGTTCAGCCCTGTTTGCTTTCTGCGTAAAACAGAAGAGTTCACTGTATCTGGAACAAACCTGAACTTACAGCTAGACTAATAAGTAACTTGAATGCAAACAAATCAAGCAATCTTGCCCTAAAATCAGCATGAACCAGTTGATTTTCCTCACCGAACCTCTGCAAATGAGCTAAGTGGAAGAAGGAAAGCATCTACTTTGGGGAAGACAAAGAGGAGCTTTTATTCAGATAAATGCAATCTCACACAAGAGCCACTCTGCCTGACCAGGTGACCCACTTCTCCCTCCCCAAGGTCCGTGTGCTCCAGCAAACTCAGAGTCCCTTCTCCTGGCTCTTGGAAGGAGGGGAGAAGTTTACTATTGGGAGAAAGACTTTATAGCTCACCAGCTGTGTGAACAAACTCAGACATATTTGGCTTCTGTGAACTTGGCTAAATCAATGAAACATCAGAGCTCAAACTTGATGCTTTATTTCCTTTAGTCTGAAGTTCTGCTCACTATAAACGTGATCTGGAACAGCACGTGTGAGACTGTAAAGAAAAAAGAAATGAAAACAAAATGTGATTGTACATGAGATCAATTCCATGCTGACGTGATAATACGTTCAAAATTCTCATTTCTGTAGAAAGCTGACCACAGGCACTTCATCAATCAGTATTTCGATTTGTAATGGGTTCCATATGGTTCTCTGTCATTACTTAATGGGGAACATCCCCTCTGAAAACATCTGACTCCGAGCTCTGCTTCGAGAGAGCTGCTCGTGTTTCAACCACGTTTCCCAGAAACTGAACACTCAGCAGCATATTCATTTTAGTGACAGCCACCACTAATGAGAAACAGCCATAGGTTCGTTGAATCTTTTACAAGCCAAAAAATTTGTATTAGCAAAAAAAAAAAAAAAAAAAAAAAAACAAAACTTAGATTCATTTACACTACAATTGAATCTCTAGAATCTCCAAAAACTTGATTTTAACACCCTAAAGCTCATACTGTGTGGGTGCTTACACTTCTCTATTTTTTATTTTATAGTTTCTCTCTCTAGTTTATTTGGGGAGCTTTTTGTTGTTGGTTTTTTGTTGGTTTTTTTTGGTTTTGTTTTTTTTGCTAGTTAGGCCAGTTGTTCTGACATGTGTTCTGCATATCAAGAACAGGAAGCTGGAGCATGAATTGGAGGGTTTAAGGTGGAGGAAAAAAATTTTAATTGAGAGGTGGAGGAAAAAAAAAAAGTCCATCAGAAGTAAAAAGCTCTTATGACACTCAACGATGGCATTAAAATAGAAGGACCTAAAGAAACCAATTAGAAAATCTGTGGCATTTTGTTGGAGAGCTGTATTATTTTCCTGCATCAGTTTTCTTTGCTCAGAACATCAGGGAATTACTAATCTCAAAACTTCTTGGGTTTCATTGTTTTGTTGTAGGTTTGGGATTTTTTTGGGAGTTGGCTTTTTTGGGGTGGTGAGGCGTTTGTTTTTTAATAAAGAGGAGCAGCTGTGCAAAATTTTGACTTGCCAATATATGAAACTTTTAAAAAACTACTGGACCCACAAGACATGCAAGTTGTGAGGAAACTAAAATGTCAGACTACATGAAAACAACAACTGTTTCAGAAGACTGGAGGGAACAAGTGTAATACCTTTATTTAGAAGAGTCTACTGGTTGTTCAAGGCATTACTTTGAAATAGTCATTAAAAGCAAAATAATAAAACAACTGGATGTTCAGGATGCCACAGAGTCAAATCAGCAGAGTTTCTACAGAGAAAACTGTGTCTCACTAATCTTCTAAGACTTATTCTAATCTACCAACAAGACAGTGACAAATAATAATTTACTTCCATAGTGAGCCTGACAGACACAAAGCAGGATACCAGGCAAGACACAGCTATGGTAAGAATACGATTAACAGCTCTCCCAGATCATGAGCCAGATTGTCCCTTACTCTCAGGGACTTCAGCAGGATTTGTTCCAACAGTAAATTATCAGAAATAGAAGGAAGGGTTTTATAACTGCCTGAATTTATGTTATGATCTTCTTCAAGGGAGTGTACAAAGAATTTCTAAAAAAAATTAAAACAGTATTATAATTAATAGTATTTTGACAGCTAATCAAGTCAAAATCAGAGATGAAAAGTCAACTCATATCCTAAATTCAAAGCATGATTAATTAAAACTTCTCATTTTTTGAAACATACTTCAAAGGAACACATTATGTTTCATCACTCTAAGAAAGTTTACATTTGCCTCCTAAATTCACTGCTTTTAAAACAATGGTCCCTCCTGAATCTCAGTTTAGCTCCAATGGCAATGTTTCCATCTTCACTATAGAAACCAATAAAGTTTTTGGTTGTTCATAAACAAACAAAGAAATTAAATCCCAACCTCACAAGTGACATCAAGACCACCTAATATTTTTTTTTTATATTACTTACCAGATTTAAATGGAAGAGTCAAGAATTCCATGTTGTCAGGGTAGTAACCACCAAAATAAAAAAAACCTCTTAGACAAAACATGGTGTGAGCAGCTAAAAAAAAAGCATATCTAAGCAAGGACTTTTATACAGCATCAGAATGTTCTGAGCACTTTGAAATACAAGAAGGAACACAGTCCTAGCTAAAGAAAAGCATTTGAGACAAAAGATGAGGAAAATAATAAAGCTAGAAATTACAAGAAATCAATTCAGAGAAAGACATTAAACAGAGATCAAAGCACCTTGATGAGCATTTGCAGGCTTACATAAAGGACATTTACTGACCTTTAAGACATGAGCAGTATCATTTTACAGAAGAAAAAATGGTAGACAATGAAAAACAAACTAAAAAAAATTACAAGCTTCTTGATCAATTTTTGGAATCAAAGCCAAGAAAAAGGGAATACAATGTTGTATAAGCAAAGCATGTAGGATCCCAAGCACCAAGGGCAGGCATCAACACAGCCTCTGAAAATATAGAGCAAACTCTAAGGGCACATGTTAAGTACCAGGCTAATCCAGATAACCAGCTTGCAGGTGCAAAAAATTAGGTTGAAATTATGTTCTCTGAAAATAAGCAGCTGATTGGAAGCGCACCTGAAGTTGACTTTTGGTGTGTGCCTCACCACCTTGCTGATCACTCACATTATTCTCTTGACCTTTCAGTTACCTTCATTCAGAAAGTTCATGTGTGTTGAACTGGATATCTTTTCTTTCATTTCATCTCTTAGCTGTTACAGAATGACTTTTCCAGCTGGTAAAGAGCTTGTAGGCTCTAGGTTCCTGTTCCTCTCCCTTGTTCCTGTGGGGTGTTTCAGTGTGCTTCCCAAAGATGTCGTCAGAGGTAAACTTAAACAACTGCGGAGTGTTCAGGAATATTTTCTTCAAAGAATTCACGTTTGCCTCCAAAAAACAGATTATGCCATATTTGATGCTGGCTAAATTTTGAACTGAAACTTTCAGAGATCTTCAATTTTTTTTTCAATAGGTTAAAGCTGTCCCAGATGCACCCAGCATGTTTCAGCTGTTTGGAACCCAAAAACTGCAGCAGTGGTAGTAAAGGGTCTGCTGCTATCAATGTCCTACCTGATCTGGTGCAAACAGAAGAATTATCCCAATCCTCCTGCAGTGACAGGGAGCAAGGTAGAAGTGTTGGGCCATGCATATGCATAGTCCTTGTCTGTCAGAGAGAAAATATTCTATGTTTAGTATATGAAAAGGTAAAAGTGAGATGAACCACAAATTATTTTAGTCACAATAGTAAATGTTTAGCTAGCTTGCTCAGATTTAATCATGTTCCGATTTCTTTTGAGAAAATTAGAAAGGCTACATATACGTATGTATTTCTAAATAACAGCAGCAGTAAATGGTAATCCCTTGGTAGCGGAAAATGTGCAAAACATGTTATTTTGTTTTTCTTTGGATTATTGCATACATATTAAATGTCATAATACTGCCATCCTCATAGGAAGTGAATGAATTGAGAGAGCCAAACTCTGGCTAGTTGCTTGTGGGCACACTTTCAGAAAACTGAACTTTAGATACTCTACCTATCCAAAACTGTCTTCCTGATTTTAGATAGAAGGTACAGTTCGGGACTTTATTTTCTGCAGGGAAAGATAAAAACCTGATGTTGGAGTACATAGGCAAACCAATATGAATGGGAACAGCATCAGGCTTGAATTTGGAAAAATGGATTTCAGTTGTTTTTTCTTTAAAGGAGTTCAAGACTTCTTACTACAGGTAGAGACAAACAGCTTGTGAGGGCCCATTTTCAATATCAATTAGCTGAACTGAATGAAAAAAAATCTCACCCTGCTCCTTCTGGATATAATCATGTTCCATAAAAACACCTGGGACCTTACTGACAAACAAGGCATAAATGAGTAGAAAGAAGTCTTTAAATGCCTTCAGCAAGTAGTTCCCCTGTTCTGTTTCAGTAGTTTGTACCTCTCATTCATGCCTGGCGAGGGTAGGAGACACAGTGTGTGCCCATCACATTTCATTTGCCAGGTATGCTGGGCACCAGCCTTGGGCTCCTGCTGCTCCCACAGGCTTCCAGTGCTGATAATTAAATATTTATAACAAGCCCTGTCCCTTTGTTCCCATTACTTATTAGGATTATTGTTGTGACTATGCTGTTGCAGAAGGCTAAATCCCAGGTTCCAAGATGGTTTTTATTCACACAATTATTCTTAGTAGGTAAAACCTGACTTTGGCATGATTATTTGGTCAGCATTACTCTTCCATTTCCAGAGTTATGTGGCTACACCATTCCAGTAATAAACTTACCTAGTTATTTAAGCAAGGACAGATGGGCTGCCACTCTCTTCCTTCCATCTGAGGGTAGAGAAAGTAATTTCTAATGATATTATTGTTTTGGTTTGGTTTCTTTTCATTCAAGAGTGAGGGAGAGGGTGACTCACATTCTGTTTGCAGTTCAGCAGCTGCCTCCTACTGTCCTCCTGAATCCTCAGTTTGGTTGCAGCATTTCTGCCTTGGTCTTTATCGTTTGCAGAATGGCCTGATTAACCAGCCCTTGGTTTCATAGCCTTTTAAAACATTTTTGCACAATTGGGCCAGCCAGCTTTTGTTAAGAAGGGAGGCAGTGAAACTGAGAATTGGATTGCAAGGGGAATTTGCAGTGTCAAAAGGAATTTAATCACAATTATTCTTTTCACTCCTTTTGGTGCTGATTTAAGTACTTGCTTTGATAACAGGTTAGTATAGGAAAGAAGAACGGTCATTTTTAAAGGGATCTTTCTGCAGCCATAGCTGAATATTTTAAATAACTGCCATGGATGACATGTCAGCCTCTTTGGTATTCTGAACTTTCACTTAGTGTAGACTCTCCTCTTAGTTCTTAAGGAACAATATATATCTATTGCGCTCAAGATTAATAAAAAGGTGGCATAAAAAGTAGATGTATAAATGATGAAAAAGTAGATGTATAAATGATGAAAAGAACATCCTAAGCATTTCTGGGTCCTATCGCAAGCTAAACTTTTTGAATTTAGCTTTGAGTGCATAAAGTGGTTTAGGGACTTAGTAAAGACATCCTGATTTTCAATACATTAGATCTTCACTGTGGGGATCTGAGATTTATGCCCTATTATTAAGCCTGACCTTTAGCATGCCCTGATGTTCAGCATCCTTCAGTAACTTTGAGAGGGAATTTATGCCATGCTGCCTGCCATGTGTGACTAACATAGCAATGGGTTGATTTTCAGTTCTTTTTATGTGCCCTCTCCTTAAAAAGGGCTCTACAACAACAGCTACTAGTGACAAAAATAATAATCACCACCCTAATTTATGTTATTAGTTACACGGAATTACAAGACATAATTTAACATGGGCTCTGACCATAAAAATTGTAATTGTCCCCCAGAATACAAATTAATTTTATGTCTAAGGAAGACTGCTAAGCAACAACAAAAATGTCATATTTATTAGGATTAGCCCACTTAAATGGAATACATGAAGCTTCATAAATCTTATACTGCTTATGCAGTATGAAAATATGCAAATACTAATTTTATATCAAATATTTGAGTTGACATCAACAACCTTTTCAGTGTGTCAAAGTAGGTGTCACTATTAAAGAGCAATTATTGAATATATCCCTCAAAATATGAGAAACAGAAAACCTTAATTTGGTAAAATACATATAAATGTCTTCTTGGCTACCACTGTTCTACTGATTTGACACTAATTCCAAAATACATAAAATCTTATGCCATGGTATATAAATATAATATATCAGAATTATTCAAGTATAGTAATAGCTATTTCTTTTTTAATATTGTCCATCCATAGGCAGTAAAAGCAGAAAAGAGTACAGATCTCTACTACTGCTTATAGACTTCAGCATAAGATAACTAAATTTTGATGAAAAGCACTCTCATGCTTGATCAACCTGGCATATTTTAATATAAAGGCAGCATGGTACTTCTGACATCTTTTAATCGTACTCTTCTCTGTTTTCAAAATATTTAGATATTTTTAAAATGTGGTGTCAGGTACTTTAGTTAGACTGAAGTCACCTAATAAGCTGTATTGGAATTCAAAACATCGTTTTTTCATATATCTTTAATCATTCCCTGAGTACAACGCACATATGAATCTTTTGTTATGATAAATAAAGGAAATCATTTCCCAACACAGCGCATATTTATTCAGGATTCACAATCCCTTCCATTAATAACTGTAAGTATATTTCCCTGAATTTGTGTTGGGGAAGTTAATGCCCCAAAATCAGCATTTTCCACAGCAGCCCCATGGATGGTGCTCAGCCAAAGGCACAGCTGTTTGAGCAGCTCTTTGTGCGAGTTACCAGGGAATGACCACAGAAAGCCTGTTTGTGTGCTTCTCTGGGGGAAGGGATTCTGCACATGCACCCAAATGTATTTTTCTACTCATGTTGTACAATCTCCTTCCAAGTTTGAATCTCCTGACACATTTTTATGCATCCTGATGACCTCATCATCATCATATAAACCATGACTTGAAGAAAGAGAAAACAGGTGGGAGCTCAGTTTTAGTGCTTCCCATTCTGCCCTCACTGCTCCTTCCCACCACTGCCCTCCTTTTCCTCCTCCCTCCCCACTTCAGTTACCCAACAAAAACCAACAAGTGAAAAACTAACCAAGAAAATGTTTCATAAGAAAAAATTCCATGGCACCCTCTTCCTGACACACACACACACAAAAGGCAGCTTTAGTAATAACCACAACCATCCAGTAAATCCAAAAAAGCCAACACAATGAACATACAAAAGTGTGAACTGCTAAACTGTGATATTCAGTTAGTTCTTAGCAGAACTGTTTTAAAATAAGTAGGGTTGACACTTGATTAGAAATAGACACTTTTTCTTTCTCTTTCTTTCTCTATTTCCTTTCTCTTTCTGTTTTTCCCCCTTCCCCCCCCTTCTTCCTTTCTTTTTTTTTTTTTTCACTAGAAATAAATTATATTTGAAGCTCACTGGAGCATAGATAAATGCGAGCTAACATATTTTTAACGTGATTACATTCTGCAGTGATATATAGAGGCACATAGCTACAGTAAGTGATTCCATGGAGAGAGAGGGGGAGGGAAAGAGGGGGGGAGGGAAAGAGGGGGGAAGGGAAAGAGGGAGGGAGGGGAAAGCCCTCTGCGAATATGATAAGGAAAGCTGGGATGAATTGTGGTCTCTGTTCTCTTATCCAAGGGTGGCTAGCTGCTGCTTCACTAAAGGCCTTTATTCCCTGCCTGTGGGAAAGTGGTGGGCGAAGGCTGCATTCTCAGTTACACTGCACATGCAGATTTTAATTAGCTGGATTAAAAACAAGACCGTATCATGTCCTTTAGCAGTATTCTATCTAGAAACAAAAGATTTTCTTTCCTGGCTTCTGCAAGCAGCACAGTACAGCATTAATAAAAAAAAAAAAGGTCATGGCAGTTCAAGATGAAAGGTCACACATGATAGAAACTCTATGTGAGGGGGACATCATGTTTATCTCTGTGATAAAGGAGCTCTGTCCAGGCAGGTCAGCATGCCATGCCTTAGCAATAGGAAAATATAAACATATGGAGTGGATAGATGGTGGAATGGAGAGTTTGAAAAAGTAAGTTCAGTTGTGGAAATAGAGAAGGGGTGGGGGGGGAGGAGAGCGAATTGT
This sequence comes from Peucedramus taeniatus, assembly GCA_013400575.1. NCBI lineage: Eukaryota > Metazoa > Chordata > Aves > Passeriformes > Fringillidae > Peucedramus > Peucedramus taeniatus. The sequence goes on from WBNO01020650.1 coordinate 282,703, forward strand.
TTGGGAGAGAATATAAACTGAAAGGATCCAGCTCTAAAATAGCCAAAGAGGGTCAAAAAGAGCCTGAGATGAAGCCTGGGGTGATGGCTGCAGAGCACAGCTCAGAGCCTGTGCAGGGTGAATTAGCACTGAGCCAGCAGGCAGGGACTACCAGCCCAGGCCACTGGGCTACATCCTTGCACACCAAAGCCCACTTGAGCATGGCCAGAGCCTGTACCTTTCTTCCACAAAGAGACCATGGACTCATCCCTGGGTCAAGCTTCAAGCGTCTAATTCCAAAGCCTCCCGAGACTGAGTGCTTGGGCTGAGACTGGAGTTTTTATGTTTTATTTGGACCACCACAACTATTGTGATGGGGGTTTGTATCTTAGGTTTTTGTTGTTTTCTTTTCTTTTTCTTTTGTGGTGTAATATATGTTATGGAATAATTCGTGCTTATGCGAAATATAGATGTAATAAGTTGTGTATGTATGAAAAATCTTTGAAAGTCTTATAACCCACAAGCAGCCTCTGGGGAAAGATTGCTTCACAGAATTACAAAACCGCAGATGGCAGCAGTGGGAAAACCTAATTAACAAACTAAAAGACGTGGCTCCAGAGGAGATGGGTCCTTTCCTGGGACAGATCTGGGAACACCCTGGCGATGATCAGTCGATAAGTATCTACCATCGAGATAATCAGGGTTGTTAGACCCACAGCATCTGAATGCCAGGTTCCATAACTCGACATCAGCATTCATCGCTTCCCAGAAATGGCTTTGTCCAGTCCAGCACGGAGAAAAGGAAACCACATGAATACGTGAAGCAGTAAAAAGAATAGAAGAACCTCTGCCCCAGGTGAAAAAAACTGTATAAAAACCAACCCGATGGAGGCAGCACTGGTGAACAGAGGGGGTCTGATGCGGTAGAGGTCAAACCAGAGTTCACCCAGCGCTGATCCCGAGCTCGACGCTGTCTCTTTGATTGTGGCTATCAGAGACCATATCTTGGTTGCTAAATAAAAACCTATTTTTTTTTTATTATTAATTCGGCTGTATCATTTATTACCTTAACAGTGGGAAGCCAGGCTTTCCCCCAGTGAAGGCCAAAGGAATCTACATGCACTTCCAAAGGAGAGCTAGCAGCTCTCTAACCCACATCCTCCAAGGCTTTGCCCTGGAATGCACTGAGCTCTTTCAACACCACTGTTATCAGTAGGAGGGAGATGCAATACCTCCTCAGTTTCTCACAAAAGCAGGCTGCAAAAATAAACACATTGTGGCCTTACAAACCTTAACCGATGCACTGGTCTCAGTAGGTCTGAGTAGAGCCATTGCCATGTGCAAGCATCCATGGGAGAGTGCTTGAAGGGGCAAGACAGAAAAGGGAAGGAAAAGGGAGGCAAAATTAGATAAGGTTAAATGTTCCTCCTCTGCTTTACCATGCTTCCTGCTTTTCAAAATCCAGCTCAGAGAAAAAATACCAATTTCTCCATATATCATTCTGGGCAACAACTTGATTCTTTGCTTCATAATGTTGTCATTAAATAAGATTTTCACAGTCTGGGCCCAGTATGACTATACACAGGTAGGGCTCTACAAACTCCTTCATGAGACTGATCCATGAATAGGTAAATTATAGAACAGACTTTTTACCCAAAAAGGAACACTTGGTAAAAGCACACAATCAAGTTTTAATAGTTCAGCAAGGTGCTGTAAATCAAATGACCACAGTAATTAAGAGCACACTCATCCTGTAGCAAACCTGTGGCAAAACATGCGTTGTTCTAAATGTTGTTGAAATCAGTACCTGTCAGCTTCAGAAATTAAAATATATGCCTGAGGTCTAAGAAAGAGGGCTAGTGCTGGAAGTTAAATAAGGACTAGTTTCTGGATAAAACAATACCATCTTTTTCATTCTGAGCAGCAATTCAGGATAGTAGTTACCTACCAAACTGATAACGCAATGATTAAATTGTCCCAGGTCTGCTGCTGCTGAGATCATTGGAAAGTCATGGTTTAATTCAATACACGTAGGTAATTTTCTGTAATCTCAGTAATACAGCATGGCCTAATACAATAATTTTGTACAATGAGCTTTTTAAAACTATTTGGCCTTCACTGCCATTTATCTTCAGAAAAGAGAAAAAGATTCAGGCATGAATTGCCTGATTTTGATTTATATTGCTGCAGGCAGAAGTATAACACAGCACTGTGAACTACATGTTCCATGGGATAATCAGGGTACCATTGCACAGTTAGCTCCAGAAACAGAGCATGAGCTCTCCACTGCCTCACACTGTATGAAGGATATATCAGGTTTATCCAAACCCAGCCCCAGAGCTCTGACTTTGAAAAGATCCTGATATAACAACATACTCATGTCCTTTTTGCAGGCTTTAAAATAAATTGCCTTCCCAGACATGTGGAATAAGTTGTCACAGAAATCAAGGGGAGTTTTATGTTCACATCAGTTTAGCATGCTTATGTGACCTCAAGCAAATGGTGTGTTTGTACCTCAACACCCCATTGCTTTTTACTCCTATATCCAAACAGGGTGCTGGTCACACAAGCTCTTAGCAACTTACTCAAAGCCATAGGAGATCTCTTCATAGGGAAGAGAGCTGAAGCTGACTTTTCCAGAAGCTCAGCTTGTGTGAAAAATCTCTTGGTAGTTCAAAACCAACAAGTTTTGTGCAGGCAATAACCCAATTTTATTACTCTATGAGATTTCAAAAATTTTCAGTGCTCATGTGGTAAAAAGTAAAATGAGAAAAAGAATCCAAATGTGAAGGAGGTGAACAACCTAATGATTATACTTCTCAGCAGCTTCTGGTTGATTAGGCCAGAAGGGGTTTCCTGTTGACTCCTGGCAGAATTACTGAATTTCTCTCTGACATTAAATAAACTAAACAAGACCAGCAAGGCATGGGCCTGAAACCATCCATACCACTAAACTGGTCCCTGGCATGATTTTGGTGCAAGCCTGCTAATGCTCTTCCAGACAATGCCAAAGCACAGCTTGGGTATTGACCCAGGTCAGGCACCATCTCCAATAGATATTTTGGATGTGGCCACAGTGATTTGGAGGACAAGAGAGTTTAGTTGCGTGGATTCAAGCTCTTTCATGTCAGGTGGCCTCCAGGAAAATTCTCTGACTAATTTTGTTTAATAGTTTAGATGTAGTTAGTGTGTTTAGATCTTCCTTTCCTTCCAGTCTTGCAAAAGCCAGCAGTCAGTGCTTCCAAGGATTGGCAGTGTCACATGGCATTCAGCAAGGTGACAGAAATGACATGAGTTGACCGCAGCTCTCTGAAATGCAACAGAGTTCATTACATTTTAAAGAAAATGAGGGAGTGGATTGAAACAGATCCACTAGAAGTAATAAAGAAACCAAAAACAGAAAATATGAACAATTGAAAAATGAATAGTCCAATTCATTTCAATTAATTCAGGGCTAGTTCTCCACTCCTATAAAGCAGTCTGCACAATAAATAAATAAATAAATAAATAAACAAGCTGTATTTTTAAATGACAACAAACTGTGATATTATGCAAATTTCAGGTACACTGTTAACAGCAATAAAAATAGAAAACCTTACTTTAACTCAACGTGGTAGATTCTAGAGGGAAGTAAACATTTTTATACAAAGACCTCCTAGTTTAAAGCAATAATCATCAACATGAGGCTTATATATAGAATATGGCAGCTGTAACAACATTCATATCTCAGTGTGCCTGGTCTTAGGCAGAGCAAGGGAAGTGCTGAAAACAGTAGCATTCCTCATGGATCTGCTCCAGAGCCCACAGAAGTCAGAGAGAATCTACACTCCATTCTTGCCTTCACACTTGGGCAGCACAACTAACGTTGAGCAAACAGACCACAGCTATGTGGCTCTCCCAGCAAGCCAGGCTCATAAGAAAAAATATCTGCTCCCTCCCTAAAGTCAGGATTTGGGTGAGGGGGAGGAAGAGAAACACAGTAGAGGCACTACAGATACCTGGTTCTTTTGACAGAGTCTGTCTTGCACTGACCCCGACAACTGTAAAAGCTTAGAAGCCCCTCAAGACCCGTTGGGCAAATAACCACGGTGGAGGTTGTTTTTGGGACAGAACAGGGAGTATGCTTTTATTATCATTAATATGATGTTGCAAAACATTGTCCCTGCTAGAAATGATCATAACAAAATATCAAATCATCAAAACGTCTTCAGCTCAGCTGGCTTACATGTTCTGGAAAGGTCATCAGTTTAAAGTTTCTGCTGCTGGGAACTGAGAAACAATGCCATCTCTCAGGAAACAAATCCTTTTTTTAATGCTGCCCTGCCCTCCTGATGCTCCTACCATACTTCAGATTGTGTTAAGAGGAAAGAGAAGAGAGCTGATCTCTTCTCCAAAGAACATGGCCATTGCACTGGATAAGAAGACAAGGGCTGGCTCACAAGGAAGATCATTCTGCAGCTTTCCAGTGACAGTCTAAGGACTCTGAAAAAGGAATTCTGGCAATTTAAGCAGTACACCAGAGAGACATCAAAAGCACAGGTGCTCTTCCATATCCTCAGCCTACATGAGCTAAAGGTCCTAAAGGAGAACTCCAGCAGGCAAGGTTGTATCTACCTAGCAGAGAAGCAGACTGAAAGTTTATTGTGTTCAGGTTGCTGAGCTTTCCCACAGTATTTTGTCGCAACATGAGTCAAGCTAAGAGCACAGATTGTCATTGCTTAATCAGATGCATTCACTCAGATGTTTCTTCCTGCCTACTCTACACTAGGAAGTCAATATGAGGTAAGAAAAGCAGCACAGGAGACCTCCTATGGTGGTGCTCATTAAATTGAAGAAATGGTAGTCCATTGTGTGCAAACTTAAAATCCTACTTAGGAGAGATGACAGGAGGTAAACTAATTTCCAAGTCATGCCTAAAATTATTAATTCTATCTTTTTAGTTCCTGGGCTTCTCTTTTTAATTTAACAGCATTTTTTTAGATTTAATTTCAGTTTGATGGTATGTATTCCAACCAAAATTACACACAATTGTGGACTTTGTAAACCTCTGACCTATGTTTCCGAACTGAAACCCCAGGACTACCTCAGCAAGTGACAAATCACTGAAGAAAAAAAAAACAAAAAAACAAGCGTCATAACCAATATTAAATGATAAAATAATGCCACAAATGAGAAACCAAATTAATTTTTGTAAAATATGCTCTCTGTGCATTTAGATTTAATAAAGACTTTCTTTAAGGCCTCAGAACTAATACTAATGTGGCAAGCACAATGCAAAGACACTTTGCTCCCAAAGACCTGACACCAGCACTGCTACTGTGTAGCACAGCTTTAAACTGGCACTGAAGCAATGTTGTAAACCAGGACTCATTCCACCAAAGTCAATGGAGCTAAATTACCGTAAAACTGGTGTGAGAGAGAAATCAGGTTGTTAACCTCTAAGGAGAGCTTGCACTTGTCTCACAATCTATATTTGATCAGGCTGTATTTTATTCATTCAGGGCGTAAAATGACAGCTTCAAACTAGGAAATAAATATTTGATTGTAGCTGAGCTATGCTTGATATAATTTCATGATATTAAACTTTCAGCAGTAACTTCTCTGCCCATATCCAATAATATTGCCTGAATTTGAATGGAGGTGTCTGATTCTAACCTCAAACAGCAACTTGCACCATCTTCTGACCACAGTCTAATGATATGAAAACCCAAAAGCAACTACAAGCTTCCTTCTCTGACCTGGAAGAGAAACCCGACAAGGTTTCTCCAGAAACAAGAGAAATTACTTACCTCTCAAATAGTGGCAGTAGGTTGATTCTAGTGCTTTTTCTTGGAAAAAAACTTCTATGTTATACTACAATTGAAACAGGAAACTGAGGCCAGGAACCAGAACCTCAGAACATCTACCATTCCCTCTACTTTTTGAATACAGGCTTTACTTTCTATTTTATTACTCAGAAGATATTTTTTGCCTAAATTTTCAATGGGCTGAGGCGCTTAATATTGACTGTTGGCTGCTGGAAGGAATTTCTCATGGAGCACTGAGGCACATTCATTGCACTGTAAGTTCAAACCACAGGTATGAAATTTAGGTTGTCTAAACTGCCCTGCAGAGAACATAAAATCCTCTGAATTCAGGTAATATGGCCCTATGAATCTGTGGGCCATGAGGATAATTCCTCCTTAAAATGGACCTTTAAACTCCATGAGAATGTAATCCCAATGCTTGCTAGTCAGACAGCACACAGCATTTCAAGAGTCCTTTTGAGGGGAAGAATAACAATGTGGAGGATGTTCAGAGTGAATACTGAACACACCTCACCTCCAAAAGAACACAGCAGAAGGAGGAGAACTAAAGAAGGGTGCAACAAGGATTATCTGACATGTAGAAAAACTTCCCTACATGGAGAGTCTAGGTGGCAGAGGATTCCTTGGCTTGGAAAAAAAATGACTGATGAATTGTTGACATAAAATTATTAAAAATCAAGAAAGTATACAGGAAAAAATTATGCAGCATTTCTTAGACCATCAAAGTTAGGAAGACTTGCTAGGAAGACTAGTACTTGCTAGACCAGGAAGACCAAGGGACACACTGTTTTGTTTTATACAGACACTCAGTGTTGTATAGGTTTGTAAAAAACTAAAAAAACCCAAACAAAATACAGTCAGATATACTCTAAAAACAATGACCCATAAAGGGATACTGACCATGGTGTTATGGATTCCTTCACTCTTCCTTTCTTTGCATGCACTTTGATGATGGGATCATTTCACTCTGCAGAGATTCCAAAGTCCATATCACTTGATTATTTTTGTTTTAATCACTTAGTATTCCCCACTGTCCAAGTTATATATTAAGATAGCAGATTTACATACATATTCAATGGAGAAATTACTAACTACATATTAAGAAACTGGCACATCCAGATCTGTATTTCAAGTTCTTAAATGTTCAGAGGTGTCCGGAACATATTTAATGATTTGTGTTATTAGCTATATGTTGTGTTGTAATTTAATACACATCAGGGAGTATATGCAAAACTTGTCCAGCATGGAGCTCCTGATTTCTGATTTCCAGCTACATTTTAATTTTAAGGCATTTATTCCTGCACTTTGGTTTTGGACCTTGTGTGTGTAGTAGAAAATCATGATAAAAGAGCCACCAAAAATTGGAAGAAAAAATCAAGGAAAATACACTTGGTTTTTGTGGTTNTTTTTTTTTTTTTTTTTTCTTCAATCAAAAACCCTAAAGAGCAAAGGTAAGCCCAGAGTTTTTGCAACTCCAGCCCATAAGCCTCTGTTACTGCACAGAAGGGAGAAAGGTGTTGGAGAGGAAAGGGAATAAGCCCTGGCCTGGGTCAAGGAGGTGCATTTCAAGGGTTTCACTGAGCTTGCACCATGGCTGCCAGGCTACCCTTGCACTAAATGCCCTTTCCACCCTGTTTCAGTTTCTGTTTTGTCCAGATGTTAAGGAGCTTTCTGTTTTATCACAGAGTAAATCTGGGTTTGGCAGATACAAAAAAAAAAAAAAAAAAAAGGGCATTTCATTTTCTCTGGGAAATGTAAACAGCATCCACCCAGCCAACACTACCAGTTAGAGTAACAGCAGAGAAAGCTCTGGTTGAAATCTGGATTTTGCCTCCTGAGTGGCACATACAGATGAAAAAAATGAAATTATTACTTTGAAAAGGCTCATCCATTTATATTGCTGGCACAAAGACCTCCTTTACTTTATTTTATGGGATCTTAAGCATCTCAATTCCCCTTTTTGATTTGGTAAAAAAAAAATGCTACTAAGTAAAAAAAAAAAAAAAAAAAACAGCAAAATCTAAAAGCATTCTGAGAGGGAGCAGTACCTTTAGCCTTCTGTTTGTGCAATTCCAATAGGTGTATTTAAATGTAAATGCTACCCTTTCACCCTTAAGCCACCTATTCTTACAGCCAGCAGAAAGAGAGCATTCATAGTATAATGTCTTTATGAGGACAGATCTTACACTTAATTTCTCATGTGAATCCAACTCTTTTATAACACATTTTTGTGAGATTAAAAGAACAATATTAGTCTAGTGGCTCAGCAGCCAGATCACTGCTCTGTCACATGGGAGACGTGGGTTCAAAGGGATGGCAGGCAACTGTGCTGGGAAGTGCTTGATGGAAACTGCAGCCACTGAAAGATTCAGTCCTCCAATCTCACACAATTGTTTAACTCCACATTATCTCCTCCCTCGGGCCAGACAGAGCCTCTCTCCCTCCAGTTCCTTACTGGAAACCATCCAGCTGCTGCTCCCTTACACAGAACTATTGGAAGAGTTTGAGACCCCAGCTCTTGAAACCGTTTCATTAGCCTGCATTTGCACAGTGGGGAGGATTTTAGAGAAGGAGAAAGAACTTTCTGAGGATGCATTTCCAGACTAAGTCCCTTTGCCTGCCCAGTTTCACCCAGTGCCCATGGGGTTATCCATGCTCATAGCATGGCTGCACTGCACAGCCCATGGATGTGCTGGTAATAGTGACAGCACAGCTCTAATCCTGATGTGTCAGGGCAGAGTCTCACAGAACCAGAGAGCTCTAAGTGCTCTGTATTAGGAGATTTATTTCTCAAGTGGGGAAAAGCCTCAGTCCATTTTGGCTAAGCAAGTTGAAAAATAAATTACTTAAGCACAGGCCAAGAAAACTGTATCTTACTTTATCCCTACCGGATCAAAATAAGGCATAATTTTTTTTTCCGAATTATCTTTTTGCTTCAGTCTGGAACATGGTTACATGTGACAGACATCAGACTTTGGCTTCACAACACCTCCATGAAAGAATAAATACATTTTGGAGCATGGCCCTAGGGCAGCTGCAAGACACCTGTACTGTGCACCGGTGTATGTCCAGCCCTCCTGATTAGTACAATTATTGTACTTTTTGTGATGCTTCTCAGAGGACACAGTGATAAGGGGTCTTTGTGCAGAGTGACATTGAAATGCTTAACAATATGATATTTTTCTCCTTGGACTTTACAGCCCAAGTACAAGCCATGTTATTTTCTCCTTCTTTAGCAGCTCGGTGACGCAAGACAGAGAGGTCTGTGTATGCCGCAAGCACCAGCACCAATGTCAGGCATCCCACTTCCCTCACTTCCCCTTCCCTTGATACAGAGCATATGTTTCATTGTGGCACCAAGCACAGGAAAACTGGGGGGAAACAGCCTATTATTTTAGGAGGTGCAGGACCAAGCACCTGGAACAGCGAAGTACTTGAAAAGCACTTCTGTAAATGCTTTAGACTGTAATATATTAAACAATTAAGAGGTGTTGGTATTTCTCTGCTTAAGGGCATTTAAACAGGGAAGTTCCCTTTAAAGGCACCAGAGCAGAATGTGTATGGTCATGCTCTTTAAAACAAAAATTACCTGTTTTTTTCTCCCCTTTTCAGCAAAATGTCCAAATTTCAGCTGACTTGCTCTTTCAGCAGAGGAAATTAAGCCAGAATATTTTAATGCTGCTTTGGATTGTTAACTCCTCAAAAAAAAAAAAAAAAAAAAAAAAAAAAAAAAAAAAATAAAAAGGAGGGCAGGGGAAGGAAAAAGTCCAAAGAACAGAATCAGTTACCTTGAAAGCTCCATTCAGGTAATTTAGAAAATTGTTTTGCTAATAACCTTAATGCATTGCTTGTGTACCCAGGACTGTCAGCACTACAGGTTACTACAGGTTAGTCAGTAAATTGCTGATACCAGCTACATCCAACCCTTAAGAAATCCTGTATCTCTTACACCTTTGCTTCTGTTTTCCTGATAACAATACACGAGTCGCTATGCAACACCAAATTAGCATGAAAGAATAAGAACTTGATACTGACATTTCTTAGGCAAGAACACAGTCAAAATTAAGTGCAGTTAATGAATGCTTAGTTAATTCTTAGAAAGCTCTTCTTCATGCCCTTTACAGCACAGTGAAATGCAAGTTCTTTGAGACAGGTACACAGAGAGAGACATGCTTACACACACATACATGCCCCATGCACAAGTAGCCTATATAAACATATACACATTTAGATAAATTCCAAATAGACAAGCTCTAGGAAGCTTTGTAAGAGAAACAAGAAAAAAAATTACCTACTGGTCTCTATAACACCAAGTCTCTGGAAAAACTTCAGAATTGCCTGTTCAAATATTTTCTAAGATTATGTTAGCAATCATTTTCACCAAAATGTTTTTCTGACCAAAAAAACCCAAAAACCTTGATAGAACCTAAAAATTGCTAACAGTGGAAAATGCCTGCTTCAAGTTTCTTGTAAGAAAACAAATACAGGAATTGGCAACTTCTGTGCAGTTTTAGCTCTGAAGAAATTATGTCAGGCTTTTGCTTTTATCACTTATCTCAGGGCAGCCCATCAGATTAACAAGAAGAAAAAAAAGTATTAAAACTTAGTGAGTTACTGGAATCTTCTGGAACTGAAAACTATACAGATGGTCTGCAACATATTTGTATAGAAGATGCTCAATTGTTGACGGGTTCCCAACTATTATAGTGGCGTGGTAAGGAGGCAGATACTGGGCACTGAGCACTGAGCAACTGTTGTCACTGAGCCTTCCCCTCTTGGCTGCATCCCCGCTTGCCCAACGAGCAGTTTTGGTCTCCCAGAGCAGAGACAAAGGTTGCTTTGGAGAAGCCGGGAAGCCTAAGAACACCATGTAGATTTAGGACTGGATAGGAGGTATTGTGCGGAGGCCATGCCCATTACTCATCCGCTGGCAACGGGCTCTCTTCCTTTTGTCTGGAGAGACGGTAAACTTTCAATGCCATCTGAAAACAGAAGGCCTTTCACAGAGTGCAAGAACTCTGCCATCTCAATCATGTGAAAATATTGTAAACACTTTCCCAGCCCCCATTCAGCTGTCCAAAAAGCAGAGTTAGAAAACAAAACAGGAAGGAAAGAAAAGGGTGTGCGTTGTGCACTTTGGTTTAATTTATATTTTTTACTCTGAATAGGAATTTTTCTTGGAATTTTCCTTTCTTTTCCTTAATGTTAGTGAACAGGTATTATGGTAGCTATTATGGAGAAAAGGCAGTTAAAAGCCTATTTTATGTTTTATTTAGAGGAGAAAAAAAAGGGTCCGGTGCCCAGCAGTTTCTCTCCAGCAGAGCAGCTCTCATATTTCCTGACAGTCCCTGCAATAATAGATTTCAAATGTGCTAAGGGACTTGAATTTCTCTTTCAGTACTTAGGTTGACCCACCCCTATGAACTTTTTTCCAGGAGGGTCTTCTCCCCAAACATTTAAACATCACAAGTGTTGTATTACTGATATACCACAACATGTACAGAGTGGGAAGGGGTTCACATTCACAAAGAAGAATATGTTCAGAAAATACCTGCATGTGTGTACATATATATGTTTACATGGATATAAAACATACAACATGAGCAAAAGTATATGTGTCATTTGCACAAAAAAACTACTGGTTTGCCTGATGACACCTTTTATGTATGTTGTGCTCTTGCACTATACCCTTAACTCTGGACAGTTGTTTTCACAGATGTTTTCAGCACATCACTTAGTTATGCGAAAGTGATGTAGTTCTTTGCTCAAAAAGGGTTGTGCTCATTCCACTAAAGCCAGGAACTACTTGAAATTTTGCAGTAACTTTGAGCCATGGTAACACATTAACTCCACAATTCTTCACTATTTGAAGTATGAGGTTTTCATTTAGATTGGTCAACTTAACACCAGAGAGGGGCAAAGAAAAACAGCTCTGCTGGTAGGAAATACTCTTCCTTTTTGTTCAGTTTGGTCCTAAGTCAAATCTGAACAGAGCACAAGTAGGTAAGCCTGGATATATTCCTTCTCCCTCAAAGGCAAACACTCTGCTCCTAACCTAGGAAGGGTTGGCTGTCGTCCGACTTCCAGAGGGATATATCACTCCTGTCTTATTTCTTATGAGTATTTAACAAATAGTGCACACTGATGGAAATGAGTCCCCAACAGCACAGTGAGAACTGACAGCTGTAGGAGCACAACATGTACTGGGGGTAGGCTCTTTTACCTGATTTCCCTTCACTCTCTGCAAATGCAGACAGTTTGCATAAGTAAGAAAGAAGACTTTCTAATTTAAATAGACTGATATGAGATGTCTTACACACCATGAGAACTCACAGGTGTGTGTGTAAGCTCATAGGTTAGAGAGTTAGGAAAAGTAGTTGCCAATAACTGAAGCAGGAGTTGATAAACTGCCCAACATTATGCATTCTCAAATGCATTCCTTGGGACTGCCTTGCACATGCTGTCTCAATAGTCCCCTCCTCCCCTCTGAATTTTATAAAAAGAAGCTGCAATAAATTACAATTTTATGAGACTCCAAATAAAAACCTTCACTAAAATTGAAAACAAGACATGGATGTAGAAGCATATGGAAGGTTTATGAAAGAAGAGGAAAAACAACATTATCCCAAGGCAATAAAAAACCTGTCTGACTCTTGGTCTTCACAAACCAAGAATTACTAGAGACAGATGAAGAAGTTTTGAACAGTACAGTACTGGTACATCTTCCAGCAAAGAGACATTCTAGTTTTTATTTATTCTTATATAGAAGAACTATTCTAAGGCACATTTTCTGAAATTCTTTATAAAACACTTCAAAGTTATACATGGAAATGAGATACTTTTCTGCTTTGATCCTTGGTATAAGGCTAACCAAGCCGAAGTGGCTTCCTGACCTTTCATACAGTTTTCTTGGGAACTAAACACTGCACCCTCTGAATTCTTGCACTAGCATTTTAAGTGTTTTATGGCACAAGGGCAGTTTTGTTTAATTTATATTTTCATCTTTGTTCCATACCTCAATGTAATTAATCCTGGCCACTGTATATACAGTTTTATTCTTAATGGTTTTTTTTTCCACTATTTCTCCCATCCTCATTACTCCCTGAATCCAGAATGGTGTGGGTATAGGATGTTGTTTAACTAAATTATAGAGTGGCTATTAAGAATTGCTTTGCTTTATTTTTAAATACAATACTCCACATTCCAGACATTTCTACCAAACACACTGGCTTGAAAATGAAGAATTGTGCAAGCAATGAAATTCAGGTCTGGGTCTAAATTGACAAAAAATACTCTAAGAATTTTTAGATTTTTCCTCTCTAAAATTACTGAAACCTAGGGGCTAAGTTATAGGCATATGGTTATAGGGTTATGGTTATTATCTTACGTTAGAAGTGAAAATCCTGTAGTACATTTTGTTCTTTGAAAGTAAATGCAGGTTGGACTCACTGTCCAAATAAGGTCTCTGAACTTCTAATTTTCATTTATACAGGATACAAATGATGCTGACCCATAACAAATGATATTATATTGGCTTAGAAGTATACTGATTTTACACTCCTGCTAAACTGATCAGTTGTGAAATGGTTAAAAATTGTAGCCATTAAATTATCTTTGTTTCTGATACCCAGTTTTTTTAATTCAAAGTGTGTTCAAGTGTGTGCAGTGGATGACAAGGACTGCTCATCATGCCACATCCATCAGCTGCCAAAGGCAAATAAATTCTGGAAAGAAGGGGAGAAAACAAAGTTGAGGACATGCCATATCAGAGTGGGAGAAGTGTTTTTAGAGCACAGACAAGCTCATGGTCTGGGGAGGTGATCTTCTACAGAGAAACTGTAGAAGCTGCCCAGGACTCTGCACTCATAAGATTCACTCTGTCTTGGAAATAAGAATGTACCTAAACATCATAGAAACAAATATCTGAGGCTACCTGGGGTTTTGCATCTTCCTTTAGATACAATCTTACTGAAATTCAGGAATACTCTTCTCAGTGCTATGACTTAAGCAAACACCATTGAAATATCATTCTCTCAAATGAAAAACAGACAATATTGTGACACACAATTACTAAGAGCCCTTCTTTGCATGGTACCTTACAGAAGTTGGGAATTAAGATCCTTGGGTCCTCTGCATTAGAGAGGAGAGGTGATGAGAGGAGAGACAAGATATTCAGAACTTGAATAGGATTGTGCTGATTTCTACTTTATTAGTTTTGAATGTACTTTTTTTTAAAATTTATTTATTTTATTTATTTCAGCCCAGTCCCTGGTTTCCTGTGTGCAGTCCCAATAACTGATTCAAGACATTCTCCACTGGTATCTGCAGATATGGCAGAATATCACCATTTTCAGATATTGATCAAGATATCCATAATTATTCAAAGATAAACTCAGCTACTGAATAAAAACAAATTATTCACTTTTCTTTATGCCATAGAGGATGAACCTACATAATTCTACAGGAATTGATGTTAGGGATTTGAGCGTAATGACAAAAAGTTTGTTTTCTCTTTAGTGGTCACAATAGCTGTAACAAATTCTGATTTTTTCCTTTCTCAGACACCATCCCTAATAATTATTCTTTCACTCTAATTATTTTGCCACACAAAATACTCATACCTAAACACTACAAAAATTAAGAGCACTACAGGGAAAATCAAGCAGACCTGGGGGTCTGTTAAGATCTTGTGGATGGGATTGGGAATCCCAAGCAAAGGCAGGAACCTCTCCGAAGGATGGTGCCTAGCTGGAGCTCACGCCTTTCAGCAGTGGTGACAAGTGGCCATTGTCACAAGAGTCACACAGCTCTGGGTGGGGCACAAGGGACCAGCACCCCCCTCATCTCCAAGGAGTCTCCCAAAAGGACGGTGGCCAGAAGTTCATAGTTGTGGATCAATCTCAGAGTTTCCCAAGGCAAATATTGACTCTCTTCCCTCCCCACAGTTCACATTGCCTGCTGCCCCAAACATCTCTATTTCCCCCTCTCATTAAGAGAAGTCTAAACACAGCTGTCAGGTTCTAAAATCAGCATCAAAGCTCAGTAAAAGCAAGAGGGGAAAACCATATGCTTTGTTAAACAATACTACCTCAGATCTCAAAGGGTTATACAATGAAAGTTATACCCACTTTGAGTTCTGTACGGGGCAAGCATTACCTAACATCCTTAGTCAGAACCCCACTGTTTATGAGGTGATGAGAAAAGAATACAGCTCCCTCTCATCAGTAGGACATCTCCACTGCCCTACAGGAAATTTTCTTGCTATTTTTCAGAAGTATTGAATCATCAAGACATTAGAAAAGTAAAACATGCACTGTGCACTCTGGAGCCATCACCTCTCTTGGTCAGTTCATAGGTTTGGCAAGGTCATAGCAAACACTCTTTTACATCATAAGTCTTACCTTTAGGCTGTTTTACTCCTCCCCAGGAACCCAAAAGGATTAAAACAGGTTTAACAAACCAGAAATAGAAATATTTATGTTTAGTAACATTGGTATTTCTAAACATTTCTTATTTCTTCCTTTTCCCACTGATACTGATTCCCAGTCCTTGAGCCATGTGAAGGGGCTTAAAAGTTACTTCTCAAGGAAAAAAAAAAAGTTTGTCTGCTAATCATCCCACACACATAATTAAGCTTTTCTGTTGCACTACAGGTATTACAATTACCACTGTGTATATCTATATATATAAGATATGTTTATGTATTTGTGTGTTACACATTCATTTTGTCCTATACAGGTCAGCTTTCTTTTTTTTTTTTTTCAGTTTTATAGACATCCATTTTTATGCTTAATATGAATCCTTACAATGGTCTAATATGATCATCTTTTTAATGTCAGCTACTGAATTCACCAGTTTGTTGACACCCTGATCTCAGTATATTCCTTTAATCTCCAGTAAAGATGCACTAACTCACCTGAACAGCTTTTATTGGCAAAATCCATTTGTCCTCTCAGCGGAGCAGGGAGAGAAGCTTAGAGCTGACATCAGAGACACTCAGTGCCTGCTTTTCAGGAATCTGAGGTGTGCATGGTCCTCTCCACAACCTCCCCAATGTTCTTCTGGGAAGCGTCCTGAGCCACTGTGTTGACTCAGAGGCAACAGGTTCAGGAAGAAAAAATAAGTAAATTGAATGGCACAGGAGTTTTTTAAATAACCAAATGAACAGGTGAGTTGCACAACTTTTGGCCTAAAGGGTCTCTAAGTGGGCAAATCAACCTCAACATTTGCCTGCACAGCAGAATGGATGCAACCATGGGAGGAGCGAGAGACATTTAATCCAGGCAGGAAGAATGTTAGGATTTTAGCAAGTCTTGAATAAAACAAAAGTGGAGGAATGAGGGGAAAGGGATCACTTTTATCTTGGTACAAAATAGCTACTGTATGGTGTCACATTTCAAAGTCTAGCCTAAATGAGCATCCCAGGCCATCAGCCAAATAAATATGTGATTTGTGTATTCCAGAAATGCATACACTTTCGCCAAAATAATTATTTCCATTCATTCTGTTTCTATTTCCAGTTTCTTCACCAGAGAGGGGTTGTGAAACTATGAACTCCCTGGGACTATTTCCCCATCTGTGACATCATATACCAACCACCTTATCTCTGCAAAATGCCTGGAGGTCTGCAGAGGAAAAAAAGGAAACACACACAGCACCCTCTCCTCCTCCCAGTGCTCGGGCAAACTTCTAGCTCTCAGCCTGGCCTTTGCTGTTATGCCCAGTTTGAGCCCAAGGAAATTCCAATGCACTCCTCTTCCTGAGGCTTCCATTTATTTAAACAGGTGGGGACCAGGATCTCTGTGCTTCCCAAAGTGCTGCTGCAGCTGAACCGCAGCTACAGGTACCAGTTAAGAAAGGGACAAGAGAAACACAGCAGCCCTTTCTAGAGTTTAAGTGCTGTCAAAGTCAAAAACATTGCTCAGATACTCTATAACTTTCCTAACTCAGAAAACCATTTGCTGGCATTGTTGCATAAACTCAAATCTTTTCTTTAAGGCTGTCCCACCATTCTATTATCTGTCATTAATTTTCCATATGTTCCCCTCACCACTGCTCTTAGGCTGGGTTTGGTTTACAGGGTTGGATCAGATTTCTTTACAAGCCAGGACATTTGCTGGCTTGCTTACTAGCTTGAGGCCAGTTATGTTTGAGTGAGGCCCAAGCAAAACAAGTGAGATTTGGTGACGTTCCAGTGAGCAGGCACCAAATCTACATGATTCAAGGCTGTTGTTTTTTAAAAGTTTTAAATTTTTAAAGTAGAAGCTTTTCCATTATTTCAGATTCTTTTTCTTAATTTTTGTTTTTAGGGTTTTTTTAACAGCTTCTGGCTGATACTTGCTCAAATGTTGCAGCATCCCTCTTCCTATAATAAAGCAGAACTTTATGTTCTGTTTTCTTTGCACTAATCATAAGGCAAAAGTTTCTCAGTTATCTATACTTTCAATCAAAGATGGGCAAATGCATCAGTATATTTGGAAAAGAGCAGCCGATGAGAAGATGAATAAACCATTTTGTTTCTAGTCTTTCTAAAGGATAATGAAGTCTAGTGTTTTACAGCTCTTTCTTTCAAAACCAGTCAGAGTTCATGTGAAACCCTCTAATTCAAATCTGATTTCTAGCAACATTCCTTATGCTGTCACAATGTAAGTCAATAAAAAATAATTACAAGTGAAATGCCCTTCCATCCAAGCCTTAAAAATAAATTAAAGTGTACCCATATAATCACTGATATGCTAACTATATCCTGGATTACTTAATTCATTTTTTCTCTCTCTTCTAGATTTATTATTCTTGGTACATCTGAAATGTATTTTAAATGCTTTGGGACAAGGACTATTGTAAACTGCCAAGAATACTTGGGGCCCTATGGAAGTGCTGAAGTAGAATTCCAAAAGTAATTTGACACTGAAAGACCTTCAGACTTTCAAAAATCCCCAATTTTATATTCCCCAATGCATAGGCACAGAAATTTACGGTAGAAGAACCAGAGCACACTCCAAATGTGAGACAAAATGAAAATGCCAGTGTTATATACTGTGTTTCAGGTTGAGTCAAACACAGGGTATGGTGCTAGTAAGCAGCAGTTTGAAAGTATCCTGAGTGCAAAGGGGTTCTTTCAAAAGTGTATGTCTTGTCTGTCCCTAGCTGGTGCAAAGACATTCCCTATGATTTTGCTCCATACATTCCAGCATGGTTATAGATGTTGTAACAGATGTTATATGAATGCTGCACATAAATACCCATATTGTTATTTTTAGCAGCACTTATCAAGGTAAGCAAGCACAGATCCTGTAAAGCTAAGCATTTACATAAATACAGACAAATATTTTGTTCTGGACACAAGCAATGTTTAGGCCCTACATGGCTGAAAACCACAGCTCATGACTTCCAGGAGTGTGCTTACATGCTGGGATCCAGAGGTTTGGGGAGCAGAGAACATAGACATCCCAAACAGAAGACTGAGCAGAGGCTGCTCAAGTGAGCCATTAGGAAATGAAGAAGATATTAGAATTAGCTTAAGCCTCTCTGGAATCTGGTCACCTATCTCAATGCAGGGATTACCATCCTCCTCCACTGCTAGCCAGGCTTCCTCCACCAGAACAGTAAAGAAGTGGGTGCTGCTGCTGCCAGACTTGCTTTCAGCAATCCAGTTCAACCAGAGCACTCCCTCAGACTGCAGGAAAGCTGGGCTCTCCTCCCTCCAGGCATCTGAATCTGTATTTTCCCCACCCATGCTGAAACTATCATGCTATAGGTTATCCTGCGCTAGAGAGTTCCTCCTTTTCCTTCTCTTTCGGCATGCTTAGGAAATGAACCCAAGCAAAACTGAACATCATATCAAACATTTTTTGTTTTTCTCCTTCAAATGTAATATTCTTAGAGGGACATTTTCTTAAATATCTGAGGTTATTTACAAAATAACAGCAAATACTCCTTTAAATACTAATATCCTAAATTGCATGTTTCCCCACAAAGCAAATTAGGGTTTGATGAAGAAAAGGTTTAATAAATAATCCAGCATAGAGATGAGAGAGTAACTACCATAGTTAGCCCTCTCAGGCACTGAAAGTGTTCTGCACAGCTTGTCCCACCACACCACACCTTTTTCTTATGTTTTCTTTATGACTTTTACATCTAAAAATGTATACACATGTGCTACATGGGGAAGAAGGGAAGGAGACTGGAAGAAAAGAGCCTCAGTGATGAAATGAAACAGATAATGTAGGAAAAGGCAAGTTTGTAAGTCATTGGCAAAAGTGCAGTTTTTTGGTTATTGTACCATGTAATAGGTTGGACAGAGAGAATAAAGGGAGGAGAGAAGAGTCCACATACTGATCTCACTGAAATCCTTGCAGGGATCATAACTACTGTGGGACCACCAAAAAATACTATCCACCACTAAACATGGAGCTGAACAAGAAAAGAGAAAATTAGAGGAGATAGCTGGGAAAGAACAGTCACAGAAGCCAAAAAAGGGCAAGAATTCCAGGAGCTGGTATGCTGAACAGAGAGAGCAAGTGATAGATAAAGAAAGATGAGGTTGCAGAATAGACCTGTGACTGGATCAGGAAAACCCCAGTGGGGGATTAACTACACACTAGGGGTTTCTGTGCTTAGGTACAGAAAGCTTTACAAGCCAGATTTTTGGCAAAACTTCATGAGTTCCACACTGGAATAATTAAAATAAAAGCTGTTCACTGAAGTTATTTTTGGTGGGCATGTTTGGATCAGAGAGTGGAGTTGTTGAGCACAGTATAATACATGCCAAAAGCCCTATTATGTGCCTGCCACTGAACCCTGCCATACTTGGAAATGTGTTCAAAAACTGTGGTAGAGAGTCCTTACTGGCTTCACACTTGGAGGACAAACCAGTGCTACACATTTAGTTGGAGGTCGCAGCACAGGTCCCAGGACATTTCTGCTGCAGGTGGGGGCCCTCTCGAGGTCTGAGCAGGGAGACATTTGCTTTGCAGCAGACCTTGGATATAAAAATAAATAAATAAATAAATAAGTTTATATATACATATATACATATATTCTAGAGTGACAGGAACATAGAAATCAATTAAAGGTTATATATACTGTGTGGTGACCCTCCTAGGTGATGAAATGGGGTGCTCATGCCAAACATCCCTTCACAGCTGAAATAGGCAGGCAAACCAGATGGTAAAGCATTAAGACCCATTAGAAAAATACCACTCCATTCAGGTATAACATTTTTGTTTTCTTGTAGTGGAGTTCCTCAAAAGACCCTGCAGAGAAGCTGGGTGCTTTTCTGAGTGCTCCTTCACCATAGGCTTTTTTCCTTGAAAAACCACATAGTACTAAAGTTCCTGTGACTGGAGACCAATAGGATACAAAACAATTCCTGAGGAAACAGCTGTGAACCAGAAATTTCAGGGGAGTTCACAGAAGGCACCTTTGGATTAAGAATGTACCTGGCCCAGAACCTAACCCTTGTTTGTATGGAAAATTTGTAGACTTTTAAGCAAATTCAAACTTCTTTAAACCCAAACACCTGGTAAGTAGCTAAAGCAACCTGAAACATCGCAACAACTGTCACTATCAATCTACCAGGGAGCACAGCCTCCTGAGAACACAAAAACAGGGTACATACCAAATTTCCTAGCGGAACCATACCCACAGTACAGTCCTGCTTCTCCCCTGCAGTTGACCCCTACCAGAAACTTTTTCCTCAAGAATGTCTCCTTCCTGCAGCATCCAGCTCCTGATGACTCACAAGAGCAAATTGTCTTCCTTTTCTGTGAAAGTTTTTTTTTTTTTTTTTCTGGACTGTGCACGTGTACACTACTTGCTTTATGCAAATACAGCCTCCAGACAATAACTTTCCAAATCAGGCTATTACTGAAAGAGAAAAAGAAATAATCTGAGAAAGTTCTTAAGAAAGAAAGAGAAAAATTACATATATTTATCTGTTCAGTGAGGGGGATGGGGTATGGTAGTGGTTGTAATTTACCAAATTCTTATTTAAGCAACTCAGAGTCTCCAAGCATTTAACTCAGCCACAAATGTGTTAACTAGCATGTGTGAGGCCTGAGTTCTTATGAACTGTTGTATTTCTGTCATCTGAAAGCTAAACACTGCATTAAGAAAGTCAAAATGGTGGCTTCATCCTAAAAATGACAGCAGAAAGAAAAATATTTGCACTTTTCCCCTGCTAAGGAGAGGATTGGAAGGGAGAAGTCCTCTCAAGACACTCCTTTAGTCTCTTGATAGCAAGAGCTCTGCTGCTACTGAGACTGCCTCCAGTCATGTAACTAATACACCAGCTTCTCCTGTCTGGAGCCCACGCTGCAAATATTGTTTTTCCCAGAAATCACAATGTTCATTGGCTTTATTTTGTGAACACCAGACTCCCTCTGCTCCATACCCCAGAAAAATATCAGGTTACTACTGTTCAAAGTTCAGAAGCTCAGAAACTATACAGGAAAGTTGTCAAAGCTGGGATTTGTCTAGAGTTTGCAAACCAGAGCCAAAGTCTTCCTCCAGCTGCACCATATAGCTCTGATACACCCTCCGTCGTCATGGACATTATTTTGTAGATCAGAAAAAACAATCATCTCAATCACTGATCTTTTTCTCTGCCCAACAACTGAATCTGAGGCTTCTGGGGCAAATTACGTCTTCCTAAAAACGCAGTCTGGATTCAGACAAACTGTTTTCTCTGGCACTGTTTCTCACTAGGTTTAAAAAGTAGAAAAACATCTATACTAATAAACTCATTGCTCTCTTTCAAACCTTACCTTGAAATACTCATTTTCTGCAACAGCTGCTTGAAATCTTAACTGTTGGCTTAGGCTGTGCTGATCCTTAGTGCTCTGTTGGTACTCCTGCCTCTTGTCTGTGTTCATCTCCTGACTCCCTTTGCATGTTCAGACTGTGAGTTCTTTAGCCCAGAGATTGCTGTTACCTTTTTTTTCTCACTTTAGACAGGAACTAGCACCATCAACCTAAGAGCTAAGCTGATATAAAGGATCAACAGGGAAGACAGTTTTGCTTTGTTTATGAATGGCTGGTCACTTCATGACATGTTGAAGTTCATTGTGTACAGATAGGAAAAATATCCCTGGTAAAATAGGCATTAAACATCAAATCTCCAATGTTCAAAATCAGAAATAACTGTGAATCCCTTGACCTCTTGCACACCTGAAGAACAATCGGCACACCTTAAGAACAATTTGGCACACCTTAAGAACAATCTTATTTAAATGCTTTTGACATAGGGTAAGTCAAATACCACTTCCAAATAGATCGTTTCAATTTCTCTCTTTTCAGCTTCTCCACTCTGGAAAGGAGTATTGATTTTGAAAGATTCATTGGCCCCAGACTCTGGACCAGTATCTGTTTTCCTTGGCAGGTCTGTAAACCCATAGCAAGTCCACTGACCAAAGCTGAGCCCCAGAAGGAGAGAACAGCATTTAACACTTCTTTTGGTCCCATGATTTGCTATATTTTCACCTCTCTCCACAACCTCTTTAAACACAGCCCTGAATACCTGGCAGTGTCTGCTGAGCACTGTGAACAGCAGGTGCTTCCATCAGCTCTCCTGCACTTCCAAGGGGCTGTCAGCAGGAATGGCACAGCAGCTCCAACATTGGGCCTGTCTGATTTGGCAAAGTCGCCAGAGACACACTCCCTGCTGCCCTACTTATTTTCATGGTGCAGGAATATGAGTTACTGTGATAGAACTTTCCACTGAGTGGGAAACTCCCAAGCTGGGTCTTTATAGGTTTTCATTTCTTGCTAGCAGGGCCTGGGTGAAGTTCACACAGACTGGCTGATGGGCTCCCACATTGAAACCAGCCAGCCAGTTTGCACAAGTCTCTCCTTCTAAAATATGTGTAATTTATTTGAGCTGATAGAAGGGATAAGAATCAACTGTCTGTTTCCCAGTTAATAAAAAACACAATGAGAGCAGAACTCTGCCAGCATATCTTGTTTACCCAAAAATGTTTGGCATTAAATGTGAAATCGGAAATGAACTCATTATCTGATTATTTTCATTTTGAAGAATTAACTGCTTTGGGGGAAAGGCTTGTCTTAAACAGTCCCCTCGTATGGATGACTAATTGCAAATACATATCTCTGAAGAACACAGCAAATGCTCGTGACTCCCAGGGCAGGACGTAGCACTATCAGTTTGGCCAAGAACATTAGGAGTATCCTCTCACGTGGCTTATTTCAAAACAGAAGGAAATATATTTAAGCTAGCAGTATCATGCCCAAGCAGGTGAGAAGAGTTTCAAAAGAGGCCGTGCTCTGGAATTCTTATCCAGGAAATACAGATAAGAAGGGCTTGACAATTGCTTGCAGTGAGTTTGCCCTTTCCCTGCCAAAAATAAAATTATTTAGCAGTATGGATAGTTATAACTTCTGATAGGTAAAAAAATGTTGAAAACAAGTTCTCTCAGTAATACAAATGAACGTACCTCAGTAAAAATTGAGAAAATGGAATCAAATATCCATTCAGGGCTAATAATGTTTTGGGGAAAACTTCCCGTTCTAGATTCTAGGATAAAACCCAGGTCACTATGGATTAAGAGAGAACTGAGTTCAAGGCAGTGCATTGGGCTACATCCTCTTGTTTGTCTCCTGCTGTTTCTTTGATTCATTCTCATTTGTTTGATCTCAGTATTCAGTGTCTTCTGGTTAGCCTTCTCTGTAGCTGGTTCAACAACTGCTGCTCCTTCTAGGGTTGCTGAGTGCCTCCTCTGTACTCAAAATCTGTACTTTTCTTACTGAGGACTGGAGTGAATTTTAGAAAGGGTACAGTGGAGCCCTCCACTGTGTGTCAGCACAGTGCAAGTTAAACGAGCATGTGTTCCCCATTGAACATTTGGCTCTTTTTTTCTTATTCCAGCTGAAATATTCCCATCCTCACGTGCCCTGTGAACCTATCTGCAATAACACCATGTGAACATGAACATCTTAAACTTCCCATTCTTCTTAGCTACATCTGATTTTTTTTTTAATTTTTTTTGCTAGCCCAACAATCCAGAGACAAAACTAAAGGAAAGCAGCAAAAGTCCCAAGATGATTCTGGGCTGCCCAGCAAGCCAACACATTCCTTCACAGGCTTCATGCAGCCCATGTGTAGTGCTGGCAGGGATAGCCATGGTGCCTTCCCTTCAACTCAGCTAGTACAAAAATCAGGTATCCAAAAATTAGTCAGTGGAATCACTACTGGTTCCTATCTCTCAGGTCAGATATCTTCACAGAGCAGATCCAGTTAGGAATGAGAAGTTACCCTGTCCAGGCCACCAAAATGCTACAAGTCGCATTTGTGAGTCTTCCTTTGTCTACGTTCTTCATTAGATGAAGTGGGAAGGGACAAACCATCTCTCCAGAGCACACCTTTAAACTTCTTAAGGAATTTTAAAGGACAGGTCACACCAACTGCAATATTCACTCTCTGTGATCACATGACACAGGAAAATGCACAAATATAGGTAAAATTCTAGAGGAGAAATAATGTATCATTGCAGATACAGACTATAAAACAACTTTATGGAAAAGAAATTAACTCTGGAAACATTCCCACCAGCACATTCACTGCCTAATGCTGATCTGACAATTTTCATGTACTCTTGTTCCTTTTTCATGTGGCAGTGCGCTCTCCAGTGCCTGCCTCCTTCTCTCCAGCTGGTCTAAGGCAGCAAAGGGTCACCAGTGCTGTCACCTTTCAGTTCCTGGAGGCTCTCCGCTCTGGCAAAATGCCACACTTCCTGAGCAACTCTGTCTTGCCCCAGAAGCTGAAGAAATATTCCCTAGCTGAACTGTTAAACTTTCATTTCCTATCTGATGTTGTATCAGAATGAGCAGCACTTTAAAGTCTATTTTGGTGTTTGCGCTTTTTTTCTTTAAATCTCTGAAAGATCCTACTTTGGACTGAAAGCTAAAAATAATCATGAACTCGATGAGTTCTTTGGTATAGCAAGCAAGCTTTCTAAAACAAAGAATTTGAGATTTTCTTTCCATTAAAATGTAGAAGGTAATTAACAGGGAAGTGTAAACAGCAAATGTGAATGCAACAGAAAAGGCTGTTTGACTCTCTTTTATTCCAAATGAAATGGAAAAGAGGAGGAGTAATAACTATCTTAAAGGAATTTGTCACATGTTGTTTGCATTTATCTTTCACATCTTGTTCTTTCACAGCCTATTAAATGCTGGAAGAAAAAGCTGCCTTCTTCAACTTCCTGCAGTAATTCAGACCAAACTATGTCACCCAGAGCTGTATTTTTATCTCCTTGAATACTGAAGTTTTCACTGGCTTGGGTGTTTGGGAGGTTTCTTAATTGTTCTTACTATGACTTCTCAAGCAATTTCTAAAAAGTTGAAAGTCATATCTGCTCCCCACATTACCAGAAAACGTACAATGGGATTGCTACCCTTCACTCTTGCTGCTGCTGTTACTGACACTTTTCATCACCTCTAATAGTCTAAGGACTTATCTCATTAAAGAAATAGAATCAGAATATAGTGACAATCACCTCATCTCCATCACCACTGCTGGTTAACAAAAGCAGCCTGTTGATCAATATTCATGCACAGAGAAGAGCAAATGTACCCTAAATTTTCCTGGACACAATGCCACTTGCAGTATTTTCCTAGAGTTTTTGAATTTTAAATTGTTTCTCTCAAATTAATTTGCTTTAATCCAATTTTGTATTGAGACTGCTACTTTGAGGTGGTCCTGTCACCCGCTCCCTTCATCCGTGGAGAACCTGCAGCTGGAGATCCAGCATGGCTTTGGTTGATCAGAGGCCCTTGGTAACTTCAATCCTCAGCAAACCCACTGATTTATTTCTAACACACGTACTGTGTCACGTAGGCACATGCAGTGTGAGACCATTTCCTTCCCCTGCCTAACCCTGGAGCTGAATGGGTGGGGATGTAAACAGCAGGTGGGAGGAGGCTGTGGTGTCCCTGAGGAGTAACTGCTTGATTGGTCCTGCAGCAGCTGCCATAAAACACACCCAGATACACAGGCAGCCACAGGGAGCTGGGGCTCACTCACTGATGTTTTTAGCTATAATGAAAAAACTTAGTTTGAAGTGTTGAATGACTCAAAAACAAACTGGTCTGTCTACAGAAAGTATATATTTTAATCCGTAAGTTTTGTACATCTCTGCAGAGGCTTTGGCTCATCCTAAGTGGTAATGCCAACAATATGTTCTGTTTCGTACAAGCTGGAGTCATTGAGAAAAGTTACCTTTCTGTGCTACTTCATTGTTAAAAGTTCTGAATCACAATCTTTCTCTGTGAAAGCAGTTTCCCTCTTACCAAAAAGCTAGGTCATCAGAAATACAGAAGCCTATATAACAAAGCAAAACAAAAAATCCATTGAAGGCATTAGGAATTCAACTTTTAGCATGAAAGCACTTTGACTTTGGCGCTTAGGCCTGCATCCCAACCTCATTTTTACAGTGTTCTCCCTTCTTTTACAGGTCACAAGAGGCATGGTGCAGACACATCTCCAGGTGGATGCTTGGTCAGTAACATCTGGAACTGTTGGCATCACAGCCTGAATAGAAGAGCAGATCTAACAGGTCACTAGGCACATGTACTGATCCTCCTGTCTGTCTTCAAGAAATTATGAAGAGGAGGGATAGGAGTTGTCAGTCCTCTCTGTTAAAGGGCTGATCAATTTTTTGCCCCACGGTGTTGTTTTTCATGAAGCTTTGTTCTCAAATATTTGATTTTGCTTTCCTGATAAAAATATGGTCAATGTAATTGTCTGTTAGCACCTGGCATAGTCAGTGGTTTTTTTTGTCAAATTTTTGGGCTAGGGAGAATTGTATGAATCAGCTTTTCCGTCAATATAATTTGCCACATCTTCTGAAATCACTTAGTGAGTGTGGGTACATGGGTTGATGTCCACATTGCTGCTATTGTTTTTCAGGTTTTCTCTGATTCTTTACTGGTAACTGAATGCCACATTCCTAGAGAACAGGGAGGAGACATTGAATCAAAGATCAGGCACACAAGCCATCTCTCACAAGATTTTTCAGGTTTTTCTTCTGATTTTTTTCCCTGTCAAGTTGCATGCTTAAGTATGCCATAGTTTTTTTTTGTTGTTGTTGTTGTT
>WBNO01020650.1:317057-445981 GCA_013400575.1 Peucedramus taeniatus
GGGAAAACCTGGACAAAAACCACTATAAGGGGAAGGGACAGGGGTAACATGGGGCAAACCATAACTTTACAACCCTCTCAAAATACAACAGCGAGAGAGGCAAAATCAAACACACACCACTACATTTAAACATTTAATCACCAGCCTAAACAAACAGACTGAGAGCAGTGTTCAAGTAACACTTCAGAACATCAAGCCTCTATCAAGAGAGAGAGCTCTGGATAGACACAGGAATGAAATTGATACAGTTTGTTCCTTGATCACCCCATTTGCATTGCACAGAAGGAATAACCAAAGAGAAAGCCCAAGTGACAAAAAGTCAATGTGCCGGCTTTATAGAACTCCTGACTTCCATTCTGCAGGGAGCAGTGTTGAAGTTTGGGTCATGGACACAGTGCACAGAACACAGTGCTCCCTGTGGGTCTCTTCAGCCACGAGCTGGAGAGCTGCAGTCCAAACAGCAGGAGTATCTATAAAGGCAGTGTGATTCAGTCATCTCTCTTTTCCAAAAACTTTCCATGGGCAATTGAGTAAGAGCTAACGTTGCTGAATACTCACCCTTATTCTCTGAGTAGATCAAATCACTTCAGAAGCCACAATTTTTATTATTGTACTTGTACTAACTTGAAATAAGGATCTTAAAATACTTCCCGGTATAAGTCAATATAAGTTTAACAAAATTCACACAGCATGAATGCTAAGCAGTAATTTCACAAAATTGAGTTCTTGCACACAAGTAAGTACTGCTGTCATTGACTAGGAATTTTTCCTGTGATTCACTAAATCTCTTCATGGAGAAGAGAATTTGAGATAAACAAAGGAGCAAAACTTATTCCTGGTTTGATACAAAATAGAGAAGTTGACCTGCAAAGTACTTTAAAAGATCATTTTGCTTGTCCTCAAGGCAGAATCAATCTTTGTGTCACTGTTTACAAATGTATGTTCTCAGTGATTGTGACTTCATCACCTCTCCAGGCTTGGCTATGTTTATGTTTACAAAGGTTTTCCTAATAACTATTCTGACTCTCCCCTGGTGTAATTTACCTTGTTCTGTCTTATTATATCTGCCATGAACAAAAAGAACATATTACTCCTTTCCTCTTTACAACAGTACGGTTCTTTTACATCTTAATTATTGCCCTGACCCTTCCATCTTCTTTTTTGAGTGCTTAATAACTATAATTTTTTCAAGTTCTCCTTGGCTACAGTGCTCCAGAGTCCTTACCGGTATAAATTCCTAGAAGATTACTTCTGCAGGCTGCATTCTGGTTTTCATATACATACTAGCTGGTCACTTAGCTTTTTAATAATTCATCAACTCATGTTTAATTTGATTCATATTCCCAGATCTTTTCCAGAGAACTGCTGTCTATTGTATTACCCCATCCTGTATCTGTGCAGATTATTTCTGCCTAACACTTTGCTTTTGTTCCTATTGAAGTTAATCCTATTTTTTTCAGATGATGTCTCCAATTTGTCAAAATCATTTGGGATTCTAATTCTGCTTTCCACAT
The DNA here is from genome assembly GCA_013400575.1 of Peucedramus taeniatus. NCBI lineage: Eukaryota > Metazoa > Chordata > Aves > Passeriformes > Fringillidae > Peucedramus > Peucedramus taeniatus. The sequence continues at coordinate 318,572 of WBNO01020650.1, forward strand.
GTTCAGAGCCACCCCCATGTCCTGTCATATGCAAATTTACTGCATAGAATATTATTCCTTTATTCAGATAATTCATGAGAATATTTAACAATATTTAATTGAGAACAATCCCCTGTAGAAACTCCTCAGTATATTTAAATTAAACAATGTAATCAGGTCACTATTGTCTAGTTGCTCTTTTAATCCAGCTTTGCATTTACTCACAAGACTTCATTTCCATAGCTTTCCGGTGAGAGAATCATTTAAGAGCTCCAAAATTTAAGTAACACAGGAGCTGGAGTCTTAGTCTTTCCTGTGGACCTATGTGCCTCATCAGAGCAGGAAGCTGGTTTACTTTGTCATAATTTAGCTCGTTATTAGATATTCCCCCTGTCCATGCTGTGTTGTATTTTCTCAGGAATGTTTAGAACATTTGGAATTTTTTCAGAGGGATTTTGGTGATTTTCTCATTGATTATGAACCAACAATCAAATATTGCCATGGCATAGCATGCAAATTAATTTTATGCAAAAATCAAAAGCACTTTTGAATTCCTTGTCAGCAAAACATATCCTTCAAATATTCACTATTATTGTGAATATTTGGGCAGCATCTGTAAGAGGTCTTGAGTAGGCATAGAACCACGCATCTCATATAAATGATGTATCTCATTGATCAGCATAGTAGAAACATCCCCGTGTGCTGATTTATGTCTCAATGCCTCAATGTGGGATAAAGGCCCACACAAAGTATATGGATACCATGTGGTAGTGAATCAGTTATGCTCATTCAGATCACACTCAAAGCACTTATGTCATATTGTTGACTCTTCAGCCACCTGCTCTTGACAAGGAAGTCTGGCACACACTCTTAGGAGCATACTTGATTTGCTCCAGTCATGCCCTGTTCTGACTATAAAATATATTGTCATCGTTTTCATATTAATATCTTTTGAATAGTCAGCCCTCTATGTACATATGCATAAATGAGATGGAAAAGGTGCAGAAGACACATGGTTTCTGTGGAGGAATAAGTTTTGTGCATCAGTCAGATGGTATAGGCTATCTAAATACACATCTGTCAAGTGAAAATTGAGTTAAAAATGAAGTGGCACAACATCCCTGATCTGATTTACTACTAAAATAGATTACGTACTTTTTATCCTATGACAAGTCATGTGGAAGACCAAGAGGCGTTCAGATGTAAAAAGTCTGATAGAATTACCCTTGAAAATAGAGAGGTTGAATTATTAGATTTTATGCAAAATAAAATAAAAATGCACAATATACATAAACAACTCCTGCTTCAACTCCACACATAACAATTAAAAAAAAAAATCCTCACTAATCCTAACAATGGTTACTATAGTCATTCTATGTCTAGGTGTGGAGGATTTCTGCATTAATAGGAGAGGAAAAAAAAAACATGAAAAGTAATTGTTTTAATAAGCCACACGAGAATATAAATAAAATTGTAGATCAGTATTTACAGGATCTATTGTATTTGGTCAAGAATATTACTGAAGTTTTCTGCCTGCAGATGATTCTGTGCAAAATGTGTTGCTGGAAGAGCACCTTCACTTTTGAAATGATGCATGAAAAACAGTTGGAAAATAGAATTTCACAAGTTGTTTGGGAAAAGATTTTATTTTGAGTAATCTACTTTAAAATTGAGTTATTCCAGATTTATAATAAATAGCTCAAGTGAAAAACAAATATGGGGTTTTATACATAGTGCTTGAGGCCCTTGCTGGCCATTCACTTCTGGTGTCATTTATGATGTCTCTGCAAAGAATTAGATATTTATGGGGTTCTCTACATGCAAATTTATCCAGAGTTTCAATTTTTAGATTTCTATCACCCAATAATATCATTCATTCAAGATTAAAAATACTTCCTTTAAAAGTATAATATATTCTTTATGAATTTTCAGTAACAGGGAAAAAAAAAACGAAAAAAAAAGGGAAAAAGAGTAATTATACTTGAGACTGGAATTGAGACCAAACACATTCATCTGCAGGACTGTTTTGTTGAAGATGTATGAATTTCAAAATTCAATAAATATAGACCTAGAGACAGAAACATATCAAACCACAAATCAAAACTACTGAGGTCTTTAAGAAATACTCATGTTAGACATGGCCTACAGGACTATCAGCTGCTTCATTTGAGATCAGGAGGAGTTGTCCTGTCAGGAGCAATGACAGCAGAAAAGGAAAATAATCTCAGTACAATTACCAGTCCTGGGGATTAAAGACAAATATATTTCCATGTAGCTATGATTAATTAATATTAATACAGCTAATATTCTGGTCTTTGTGTAATAAAATTTAGCAACTAGCAAAACTAGAAAATTGTAATGAGTTCATTTATTGCTATCCCTTCCCTCTTTTTACCCTATTACTGTCTACCTGTAAAAGGTTAAGATGTAGTGGTCTGTTTGAACTTCTTGAAGATGACATCCTACTGAACAACAAATGGAAAAGAATTGACAGATAAAAAAGTCGCATACCTGCTTCTTAGTAACTGTCTAGAGCTACAGTGGAACAGGGCAATTGAGTTTTTCCCTCACACATACCCCCCCNTGAAATGGCACTTTTAGTGAGTGGGAAAGCATATTATAGGATGCAGAGAGAACCTATAAATGGTAACACGGCTAAAATCCTCAGCTCTGGAGCCCCATAACCTGTTGTTAATCTAGACACTGAGGAAATGGTGGTATGATGATAATTACTTCTCTGTTCCTCCAAAGGAAGTGCTGCATGGTACACTTTAAATGGAAGGAAAGAATATTGTCCTTTTAGTATTTTTATCATGCATTGTTAAGCCACTGTATTCCTGGGCTGCATCCCGCAGTGATGAAGCCAAGGGCACTGTCTGCCTGATAAATCTTAAGTGGGCAGCAGTTTACAGTACATGGGACTGATGAAATTTATTCCAGTGTAGGTACCACTGGTTCCTGCTGTATTACAAATACTTGCAACAAGAAAAAAATAAATCTTTCAGAAAAATATCAGAACTGCAAAAAATTTTCCAAGAGACTGACTTTACATTGATTTCAGCAGGCAATAGGAAATGATCTAGGCAATGCTATTAAACAGCAAAATTTCACTTATGTGTACTTCTGGGAAAAAAACCCTCATCAATAGCTGAAAGTTCCAGAGGTTCACCAAGTCCAGAAAAGGAAGACTCACATGAAATGGGGTTAGAAAGGACTTCAAGTCATGACCCATGCTGTGTGAAAAGACATTGAAACTCACTGCTTGCAGCCCCCCTCATGTTGTTTCTTCTCTCAATAGAATTTGAAAGAAATAACATGTATTTTTAGCGTACTTCTGAAAGCTTTAAGCCACACAGCATTCTAAGTATCTTTCTTTTAAAATGAAATATAAATATTAAATATATAGACAAAGGGACTATTAATGTAGGTCAGGATAGGCCTATATTAACTAGGATGCACATGCCAAATACAACCAGTAGTCACAGTGTCAGAAATGCACTAAACTCAAGTCTTGGGTGGTTTATAATTATGTTTGTCCATTATAGAAAGCATTCATGCTGTGAGAAGATCATGCAAGTCTTGATCAAAAACAAGTCACAGTGCAACAAGGAGTCTGCAATGCTTTGGTTCTGCCCTGAGCTGTTCAAATCTGTCTGTAGTGAGAGCATAGCAGGGTATGTCAGAGGACTGGAGAAGCTTTACTTCACAGGAGCAGTGGAAGATTTCATTGCCTGCAGTGCATATGTGATTTGTAAGCACAAATGCCCTTGCCCACTTTTCTATGAAGACACCTGCAAACAGTGAGGTGAAAACAATAGAAGGATCCTCAGGTCACAAAGGGCACACAGATGCCTGCTCTCCACTTCCAGTGGGGTGACCCAAGTCCTCTCCAAGGTGAGTCTTGAGTCATGTCTAGAATCTTTTCTTCATTTTGGAAGATTATCCCTTACCCTTAGCCAAACTTCTACAAGCAACTTTGATCCAGAGGGTGAACTGCAAATCCTGGAAGATCAAAGACTTGAGTAGCTTATTTCTTCCTGTGAATCAAAACACTGGAAAGTAGTTCATTCCTCTTTTTGCTCCTGTAAATGTGCTTCTTCCCAGGGAGACAGATGAGGTGGCTGCAGATGGAATTAGACAGTCAAATGTTTTGAATGTGATTTGTGCAGCCAGTTCTGCTCTCAGGAATCCAGGGCAGCTAATCTTGAAGCGAAAATGAGCACATCCTTCAGAATCAAATACCTGGCATGAATTATGCAGTTTAAGCTATCTGCCATTAGTTCCAGCCTTAATAAACTAATCTAGAAAACAGCTTGCTTTCCCAAACTTGCTACTTCTCAGTCTTTTTGGTTGAATAGCTGTAACACATAGTGGGGACATAATTGCACATTCATCATAGATCAAGGAGATGAGAATCCCTAAAACCAAAATTTTAATCATGGTAATTGACACTTTATGTAGTTTTCTACAAAGCATTTAGTCTCATTATGTTTTACAGTTTTACAAATACCACATACACTATTAAAAATAACAGAGAAAGACTATGCTTAAGAGGTTGCCTGCAGGTGGCTATCATGTGAGCCACAGACACATTATTGAAGCAAATCCTTTTTGCACTTCTGTGTCAGAACAAGAACCATTAGAATATTTAGATTCTTTTGTTGGCTAAAAACCTCTAAGGTATCCAGCTCTCCAGTTGCAGTCCTGTAGTGAAGACGAGTTACTGTCTTCTAAAATTTTTATGGGCTACAAGCTGTCTCTCAGGACAAACAGTTCCTTTTGCAGGTCAGAATCAAAACCTGTTGCATTAAATTTTACTTGCTGTTGCCATGCCAACATGCTCTCTTTGCTCACACTTCATTTTACACTCTGAATGGCATGCCTAATAAAAAATCAGGACTTTCCATTTTAGCCATCTCAAATGTACATCTGGACTCCATCCCAGACTGTAGGTTCCTTTAGGAATTATTCTAACTCCAGTTAAAAATACAGTTCTTAACTATTTAAAGGTGGCTAGGCATAATCTCACAGCAGGATTGAATTTTAAAACAAAACACTTTGATAGGAAACTAATATTTGTATTTGCTGTTATTGTGGAGTTTGGTAAATCACTAGGGCAGAACATGAAGTTGTTTTCCATCATGAAGCTTGCCTATAAAATTTTATGCAAACTGTGAGAAAAAAAAGAATCCTGTATCTAGCAAAGAATCTAAAGGAAAAGGTGAGCTATGCAGACAGCATGGGTGCACTGGAGAGCAATACAATTGCTTCCATGTGAAAAAGTCTGAAGTTTGCCTCAGTTGATGGTGTAAAACCTTATTCAGCTAATTTTACCATGGGCAGCCTGTAATGGTTTCTTACTGCAGACACAGGCTAGGCTCTTCTGTTCCCAGTTCATGCTTGATGTAGGGAGCAGGGCTGAGGCACAGGAATGCTGCCCAGAGCATTCCAGTGGGCAGGGAGGCACTTTGCTTTGTCCCTCACCAAGCTTTACCCCAACCAAAGAGAACAAAGAGCAGGTTTTGAAGACACTGTAAACTTTGCCCTCACAGCTGGAGGCAGAGTGAAGCAGTGGCAGCCAGCAAAAGGGACAGGCAAGAAGAAAACAAAAAGTGATGGAGAGAGACAGCCGCAGCACAAAGGGTTCATTCTGCGCCACTGTTAAGAAGTCTGAAAGTCCCCTATTGGGGAAAAAAAAAAACACTAAAATGTTCATTAGGAAGAATATTACCTTGGGCATTTAATATTTATTGCAAGTCTTTATAAGCCATTACTCCTGGGATGTATTCCAGTAAGTCCCCATGTACTCCCTGTCCTGCTCCAGTCTGTCGGCAGACCAAACATCCCACAGCAAGTGCCAGTGTTGCTCTGTGGCAGTGGGATGCTCAGTTTACCAGGAGGTTTCTTCTACATACCCATACTATTTGAGCTTTTGTAGCTGAATCCACGGGGTATTTAATTATAGATTATCTAAAGGAAAAAGTTACAACAACCAAAAATAAAAGTGAATGTACTCTACACAGTTTTTTCAGTAGTGCCAGTGGTTTTTAGAAGAATAAAATAACATTGGAAGTGCTGGTCCTATACACAGTACCCAACCCATAGCTCCAGCTATGTGTCTGCAGTAGCTTCTCAGCCCCATAATATGAAATCCTCTACCTGGCTCACCTCTAGTGCTTGGGCTCACTTAGTCATAACTGTTGATTTCACAAACCTCATTATTTTTCTTGAAATAAGAAGAACTACTTTGATATTGCAAAATAGATTTTTTTACTAGATTTTCTTTCACAGCACTGAGCCTGAACACAGTGTCCTAGGCACACAAACAAAAAGGATTGCAATTACCTGGCAATATGGCATCAACATAGGAGTAAAATTTATTTTCACTTTAATTATAGAATTGTATTGTTATAGTTTAGCTTGTGGAGTTGGGAGGCAACAAGTTGGTTCTTTTCATCTCTCTGTCATAGAAGGAATTACTCTAAACATGGATTTCTATCTCCCTTCTTAATGATTGTGTATCTCATAAAAGACAGAAAATCTATTTTTTTTCATGTTCGAAATGTATGCAAATTTAGTCTAGGTTAAGATTTATAAAAACATCAAACTCAACAGCCTGGAGAGAAAGAGAATACTTCCCATTATTTTGTCTTCATCATCAGACAGGACACAATTCCTAAATTCTGGTGCTCTGTTCTCTCCATGTATGTAGGTGCTGTCAGTCAGCCAAGTGCCATTGGAGTGTAAGAACTTCCCTTGATATATGTTAATTGATTCTGTGCCTCAGAACCTAAGGATATGATAAGGATATGATACATGCTTCTGGTACGTGGAAACCAGAGTCAATGTAATATAATATTGTAATGAGAAAAGAAACAAAGAATTTCTGTTCAGGGTGTGATTCTGTAAGTTACTATATGCAACTTGCCCACAGTTAAACTTGACCCTTCCCAAAGACTCAAGTTTTTTAAAAAGAGGAGTGACTGCACGAAGATCTCTCACTCTCTGTAATAATCCCACAGTATTCACAGGTTTAATAAATTGTAAAATATTGGTTAAATAGTAGATATCTATCACTTCTGTGTGCCATAGGAATCCCTGGCTACAGACAGATGTCTACTCTCTGTGTTTTCAATAGATTTCCTCTATTACACCTCCTGAAGTTACTTGAAAGAATTTAATATTCTCCCTTCCTTCTAGGTAAATCAATCCTGTGTTTTTCCTCCTGGAGTTTATTGTCTTTTTCTGTATTCTGTTTAGACTGAGGTCAATGGTTCTGGTCTCTGTTTCCTCCCCAGCTATCCCAACCCACTGCCACCTTCCCAGGCAGGAAAACCCCAAGTGGTGGTCAGCGGCAAAGTGAAGGTCAGAGATTTCCCTGGCTGTCCTTCAACGCCTTCCCACAGCAGCCTGAGCCAGCAGTCAGCTCTTCACAGATTAGATCCGCCCGCTCCCTTGAGAGCATGCACAAAAAATAAAACTTCATGACTGATGACTCCTTCATGAGGAATCCAGTCATTTCTAATCCAGTCCTTCACCCTAGCAGAATTCTTTTATTCACAAAACGTTAATGGGTTTCCTCTTTAAGCTGGTTCATGTCCTATCCCAGGTAGGATAGGATGTGAACCAGCTGAAGTAGTTCTGAACAGAAATTTATACCCATTTCACTTCAGTTAAATTCCTATTTGGATAGCAAAGAAAGTAGAATTTTATGCACTTTTAACATTTGGTCTTTTTCTTCAATCTTTTAGCACATCCGTAAAAATTCTGAGTCAATCCACATTTCACAACAGTTTATGTTGTTCTTAAGCACAATTTTTAGTTCAGATTCCTTCCACATAAAATATTTTTCTGGAAGTGGGAAGATTTGTTTTAAAACTGTAAATTTCAACTTTTGAAACTGAGTATTGGTTCTCATTTCAGATGATCTAACACAAGTCAGTTTACAGCCTTCAAAAAGTGTGTCTTCATCATTCTCTGATACTCAGGTGACAACAGGATATAAGCTTTGACCAACAGAGCAGTCTTATCCAAAACCTGTCCTGAAGCAGTTGTTTGATGGTTACCCAGTAATAAATATGAGATGCAAATAAAACTCAGTTATAAGGGGAAGGCTGGCTGACAAAACTAGTAAAATGCAGAGTCTTGCTGCAAGGGGTGGATGGTTCTTATGCAAGGTCAATAGATGGAGAACATGAAGGTCTCTGCAGCATTTTTCTGAAATTTCCTTGTTTGCTAGCACAAGTTCAACTGAGACAGACAAAAACACCATCATTTCAAAGCACCATTTTTTATCTACAGCAACATGGAGCATACAGCCTCATGGTCCAGGCACTACTGAGGACACCAGACACATGCCCTTAATTTTCCTGGGTCAACGCTGCCTGCTTTTCAGTGGGACTCATGGTGATGCTATGCTTGCTTCTGCTGCCAGGCCCAGCTGCCAGGGCAGGCTGGTAAGTCTTAGCCCAGGTGGCAACTCCTGTGTGATCCCACAGGTGCAAGGGAGATGGGATTCCCAGCAGCCAGGGGCTGCCTCAACTGGCCAAGCTGCTGAAGGAAACACTAAATGGAGGAGTGTGTCAGGAAATCATCATTTTTCTAAGCCACAGATCTTTAAACTCACTGCTCATCACAGGAAATACTTATTAACCCTTTCTATGTTCAGGGCCTTCACACATCCCTTTGGGTGAGAATGTTTAGGTCAAGCTCACTTCTTAGTTCCACGAAACCAGTGGTAATATCACCATTCACCTTAAACTTCAGCACAGAGGACAGAAGATTTCTGAAGAAAACAGGCAATCAGAACCTTACATCCACAGCACCCTTAGGATCCCAAATCCATATGTACCTCACTCAGCAGAAAACCCCAGAATTCTTCCAGGTAAGCCTCAGCTGTTCTTATCTGAGGTGAAAGATACAGCTCTGAACATTTGGGTGGCAGTTCTGACACACAGCTCAGTGTTGTACCACCAGCACTATCCAAACTCCTAAAAGGAAGCAGCCACAGCTGCTCATTCCTGTCCTCAAACCACCTCTGTCACCATGAACTACCAAACCCAAACCTTCAGAAGATGTCAAATCAGGGAAGCCAATTTTGTGACTTCTGATGATGCTTTCACCATGCCAGGACATTCAGTCTTGCCAAAATTGGTATTATTTCTGAGTACTTAAGTACTTTAAATACTACTTTAAAAGAAATTATTTACAAAATTGTGTCTCTGGATTTTCAAAAGCCATTACAAGATAGCCACTACAGATAGCCTTGCAAACTTTCAACCTGAACTGAAATTTAGGCATCTAAGTCTCACTTAAGGGGCTTGAGTCTTCCCTTTACCCAGTACAGATGAGCCTGTTTATGGCTCAGAGCTGTATATGGCCTTGCAGATTTAGCAATGTCAAATGTCTTTCCTATCAAAGGGGTGGAGAAGCCCTGACACAGATGTAGCGTGGGTCAGCTAGCATTTGGGAGAATGCCAGGTTGCATAGAATTCCTGGACACAGCTCAGAAGTTAGCATAGGCCAGAGACTGCTTTCAAAAGTCAATTTGGGAGTTTTGAGTGTAGAAGGGTTCAACAGTATGGACACAGGTCCTGCCAGGTGCAAATATATTTAGAGCTAAACCCTCTAACATGGCAGTGAGGGACAGACACAGAAATCCTTTTGTGTCTCAGCAGCTATGTCTCACAGTCCAAGACAGCAAAGAGAAAAAAGTATATGTGTATTTATTACACAAAGAAGGTTTGTCATATGCTGGGAACTTTCTGTTCTTGGAGACAAAAAAATTTTAAAATTCTGCTAACGACTGGACATACCATATTCTTAATCTATAGAGCTGCACTTGCAAAATGGAAACACAGGCTCACAGCTGATAAATAGCCAGAGAGAGCATTCACCAAGCTGATTATAAATATGTGCTCAGATAGCTCAGGGACTCTGAGGATTGAGATCATGAGATACTCTACATGGCAACACGGTTATTTAAATACCTCCTCTTCCACAGGGAGTTCAACCATTATTCAAAGAGAGGAAGCATATTCACTCCTGAGTGCTCCAGACATGGCACAGTTATGAAAAGCTTTCTGAACAAATGAAGCAAATGGTATCCCACAGGAAGATGGAACAGCTTCTGTCCCAGCCTCAAAACTGACTGTACCTGAATGAACAGGGACTAAAAGGTAGCTAGGTTAATGGACAGCAGCGTTTATTGAAGCCTGTCATTCCCTCTCAGGAGTTACTTATGAAGGTTAACAACTTTATACAATGGCAATAAATACAGCTGACAGAAAGAAAACAATTAGATTAACATATAAACAGTTGAGGCTATAATGCTATTAAAAGGGACATTCAAGGAAACTGCAACCATTGCTACAGCTGTTTTGGAAAGTCTCTCTTTGGCAAAACATGCTGGATTGTCATTCTAAATGTCTGTGCTTCCCATGCTGGTTTCCTGAGGAAGGTTTTGTGGACAGACTTGTTTATTTATGACATTTTTTTTACCCCTCTTAGCTGTAGCTGTGGATTCCCCTGCCCTGTGAAAGTAGTCATTAGTTGCCTTTTTTAGCTAGGAGAAATCAGTAAAGAAACTGGCTCTTGTCCAGACAGTTCCTGGAATTTTCTACCAACCTTGTGTAAGAGCTTCATAAAGTCAAATTCAATTTTACATAAGATTTATTCCAAGGCCATAGGTGTTTTGTGAGAACAAAGAGCAAAAGGGCTCTTCTGGAGTAAATCATACTGAATGAAATTCACATGGAACTCACTAAGGTGATCATCCTCCAGCTGGAGCAAGACCACAGGTATCAGATACTGTCATTTCAAATGAGAACCAAAGGAAATCAGCATCACCTACATACACATACCCTGACACTATTTTGAAGGCAAGTTCCTTGGCTTTGCCAGCCTAAAGCAGCAATGAAGTCCCACAAAAACAATGGACAATCACAGCATTTATGACCTTCTGTCCCTCTAGTGTTGACCTTTTTTTTCTCTGGGAAACAGAAAGAAACCTTTTCTTTAATGTTTTAAAAACAAAACACTTCATCACAACTGTCTCCCCCTCTGGAGGAAGGCACACAGAGCAAACGCCTAATGGATTTTAGTCACGTTATTTAATATGCTACTAGAAGAAGAACAGATGCTACAGCAAAAAGTGCATTCTGAACTCAGCATAATAGCATAAAATGTAGTAAAATATTACCCCTTCAGAAGACATTTATGCACTTGGCACTGAACACATGAAGCTTAACAAAATACTGCCTTACGTAGAGTGCAAGTCCTATTTATAGAAGTTATGTCCCTGACAAAAGTATCCATCATTTTCTGAAGTCTGCAATCCTGTGCTGATTTTCAGTCACATCCATAATGTCAGCAGTTGGTCACCCACACAGTGCTGTGCACAGCACAACCACCTGAATGCTGCTGTTCTGATCCCTGATTACGGAGTTTGGCCTCTATTACATACTTACTGGGGGAGAGCCACGCAAAGTGCTTATTTCTCATTTCAGCTGGCTGAAAGGACTTGCCCATTCCTGACAATCATCTGCTCTAAATTACAACCCCTCCTCATGCTTCAGGATATCACAAGCTGTGTAAAGGTTAGAAAATCACCTACAGCTTGCCCATCTCCTCAAGGAACTGGAACAACAAGTTGACATCAGCCCAGCGCTTCTTGCTGTGGTATGTTCACATGCTGGCTGATACCAGATTCAATTTAAGATCTTGTTCTTCAGATCAAGGACTGGGCCTCGTATAGCTCATGTACTACCTTGCTTGACAGCTTACCATGACCTAGCATGACAGCTGTGGTCATCGGTAATCACTGCCAAAAGGGAGGATCATAGGAGTGGGTGGAAAGGAAATCAGACATTCCTGGCAGCTGGCCTGCAGCTCTGAAGCTTCCTTTCACCAAACATCAGACTGAAAACAGATCTCTGCTTGCTGAAGAGAAAAGTATGGGCTTCCACTTTTCAATTACTTTTCCTTAGTGCAACATAAAAATGGCTTCCTTTCTCTGAAAAGGAGGAGAGAAAAGGCATAGGGGAAAAATATACATGTTCACCTGGCAGAGTGAAAGCAAAGAGCCAGAGAAGGCTGTTTCTCCCTGGTTGGTTACTGTCATTTTTGTTAGCAACAGTAGATTAGACAGGAAGGGAATGATAGCCCTTGGAAAGCAAAACAGAGAAGTGTTTATCATATAAACAGGGAACTAGAGTTACACAACACAGAAAAGTTTTAACTTGTTTTTTGATGAGCATACTACACAGAAAATGATATATTACAGCAGAACTTAATAGGTGATTTTACTGTTAAATTTTCACAGATTCAGTAAATATCTACAATGTAGTTCCCCTCAAGGGCTCAACAGAATTGCCTCTACCTCCAAGGAAAATAACCAAAGTTTTTTCTCATAAATAACCCATCTGAACCCAAGGAAATTCTATGGTTCTTAGTCCCATAAACACTTCTCTTAGAAATGTGGAAGAGTTTCTGCTTGTTTGGCTAAAATTTCATCTTTTTTAGGGCAGATGGAAGAGAAAGTAAGAAAGAGGAACAACCACTGAAAGCAATTGTGAAATCACACGGTCTACAAACCCACTGATTTGAAAACAAATAAGATTTAGGGGCTATGTCCACCATGGTAAAACCCCAAAATTCAAGAATTTCCCCAGCTTCTGGGCCTGCCAATAATTTCAGAACAGTATTGTGAAATCCTATGGCTATTTGTTCCAGCTGAGCCTGCTTAATTGGAATTCCTCAGCATTTAGACTTATTTCCTTAACAGCATATGATACAAATAATCACTTCTGGAGACAGCTGAATATATAACATGGGCTCTTTTTTAAAAAATTATTGTCAATTTAAAAGACAATAAGCAAGACAGTTCAACAGATTTTTGTCAAACCAAATGTGATCAAAACCATCCCAAAGTTTTTGAGGTTGTACGCAGTGACGGATTAAAAGCCTTTCTCTAATCCCATCGCCACAACCCTTTCAAGTGAACAAACATGCAAAGACATTTCGAGCACTATGGCAATGTTGACTCGGAGCATTGTTAACTCCTACCAAAAGGCTGTGGGAAGCAGAGAAAAATGATGGAAGGCTTCATTTATTAATCTGTGATGAAAACCAGACTTGTGTTGATGAAGGGGGCAGGGGGAGGAGTAAAGATAGGCTTGTCTGTTTAATGCTTGGCCCAGATATAGGTGATTTAAAAAAAAAAAAAAAAAGCAAGCAGCTGAGCACATTACTTCTGCCTGTGTCTTTCTGTAGGTTGTCAGTTGCCAGCACTCACAAAGCACAAGTTATGTAATGAGCTCCTATCAGGAATCCAAGTTCAAAAATATTTCATGAACTCCCATGCTGTTCTTGCTGGAGCAATTGTTTCTGATAATGAAAAGTCTCTATCACCCTGATTCAGCTGTGTTGGCCCTCTCCAATGGCAGCATTTTGTGCTTTCCCTCAATCTCTTCTCCCTCCCTTACAACAATCTCTGCTTTTTTCTTAAGGGCACTCTTCCCTAAGCCCCTTCACTGGCTTTTGCTAGAGGAAAAAAAAAATAGAGGAGGAAACATAGTTTAGCCCTCCCATACCTCTGAAACAAGCTGTTTTCCCTTGCTTATCATTTGGAAAAACCTCTATTCTTTGGCAAGTGCAAAAGAAACACTGGGTTTATAATCAAAATATACTCATCACAATGCAGTATTGGTAGAATAGCTTTTCTGACTTAATTTTGAGAGTAAAGACCTAAATTTCAGAGCAATCTTTCTCTCAGAAATGTGTTTATTCCTGATGGAATCATTTGGAGTGCTTTTCAGGAAAATTCTGCAATTTTTCACAGAAATAATTATTAGGTGACTTCCTGAGTGAGGAATTTCATTTGCAGCCACTCTGCCACTTTTATATCATTAAAATCAATCAGGCACATGGATAAAAGCATGTAAGTATTTAAGGGATCTAAATTAGAGTGCATAAAGAGGAAATAATGCAGGACAGCGCTTTCAATCTGGATTCATTGGGAGTTTTACACCAGTACACAAATGTAGAAATATTAGTCAATATATTTAATCAGATAAATAACAAAAATCTACTTCCTTGGTTAAATTTAGATAGAATAAATAAATTTAAATAAAATTGCAATAGAGTTAGAATTTGTGTAAAATGTCTGTACCAAATATTTCATCAAAATGGAGGCTTGAACTCAAAGCACTATTAAATTGTATTTTCTTATAATTCTGTTTCCAATGCAGTTGTTAATATACTTAACAGCTCATTCTTTAAGAAAGAATGAAAATTTATTCATATCAGTATGTCTAAGTAAATACAAAATTTAGGCCAAAGCATCTTTGGGAGGTTTGATCCATGGCAGTCAGTGAAAAGATTCCCATGTCTTCCAGCAGACTTCAACACAGACACTTGGAATCAGGATATCTGGGCAAAAGGTATTTAATTTGAAATTGAGGATTTCTAAGGTACTGGAAAAGCATACTGATAGAAACCTTCAATGCACAATTAGATTGACTGATAAAATAAAATAAAAAAACTCAATGCATTTCATCACATGTCTTGAAATAAAGGAGATGAAAATTGAAGAATATAAAAGTTATTTCTAAAACAGCAACAGAAAGTTCTATTATTCTATCAGACACAGTTAATTTTCAAATAATTATCTTACATGTACAAAGACTTTTTTCTTCTTTTTACCTTAAAGTTCAGGGATTTTGTTTATTTGTCAGTTCTAGTTTCCTCAAGTTGAAAAGACTAATTCTAGAAAGAAAGGAATAAAAGTTATCAGGCACAGTTTGTTTTTAAAAACTCAGTCCTCAACTCTGTTAGCCAAAGAACACAAGTACTTCTGCTCCATTATTTTGTGGTCTAACAAGTCTCAAGCTGTACGTGTGGAGGAAAATTACCCTTTGTTTCAGTAGAAAGAACACTTAAAGTTACTAATACTAAACATGGATGGATAAATTATAATCAAGGTTCTTTTCATTTTAGTAGCTCCAAACATTAGTTAATTCTTGCAGTGAAGCTAACATCAATTAATTTATACCACTTTGAGGCACAGAAACATTGACCATCTTCCCAAATCAATGAGAGAATCAGCAATAGCAGTCAAGTGCTAAAGGTTTAAGATCTAGTTATAAGAATACCTTAGAAATTAAACAAAAAACAATAACTGCCTATCATGACTCAGACCTCAAATCCAATAACCACTTCAGAAACCTCATGAGTCCTGTTTCCATGAGTTCCCAGTGAAAAGCAGGCAATACTGTTTAACTGACTGTAGGTCACAATGCTATAGACCTGCTTAAGTTTTTTTATCTGTAAAATAGGGCTAACAGCACCAACTTCCCTTAAAAATACTTTGCATTTTTTCAGATCAAAACAACATGGAGCTATACTGATTTTGGACCTATGCCTACAGAAATCAAACATCTCTCACAGATTTAAACACTGTTCATAGGCTATGTCATTTCAATCTAGAGCTCTGAGAATACTGAATTGAAAATGTGGCAAGTATCAGCTTGCTGCTTCATAAAAAAGCATTGTGAATGAAACATGTAAAAGCAGCAACTGCATAAGTATAGGAATCCTGGTTTGTAATTTACAGTCACTGAACATCACAGCATAAGGAAAATAAAATAGTTATTGCTCCAAGGTCTTATATAATTTGGTTTCTTTTGTTCCTCCATTGTATTAAACTTTGAAACCTTAATGACTCATTATGTTGCACAGGCTTTGCAAAATAATGCCAATGAATCTACGTAAAACTGCAATTTGCTAAAGATTTTGTTGTCTTCGTAAAGCAAAAGAAAACACAAAACCACAATTATTGCATATGACAAACAAATTTTTCAAGTCCCAAATACAAGTTCTGGAGGAAATTTTGAACAAAATGTTGATTAGCTGCAAGAATTTACATTATAATGTTAGCTAATACTTGAAATCTTGCCTGGCATGCTTGAATTTGCCTGAATTTGAACAAGGCCTATGATGATGTTTCTGAGCCTAGTGGCATTGGCACTACTACCAAACAGAAATCATGTCAGCATTGCTCTGAAGAGAGAAGAGAATGAGACCATTCGTGCTTTTAAAATACTCATATGGAAAACAGAAATTAACCAATTTAGATGTTCACATGAGTAAGAAAGCAAGTTATGGCCTTATAAACCAGAATGAAAAAAGAACGTTCTGAAATAAACCCTTTGCAAGAAACAGAAGCAGCCGTAGAGAGACAGGAACCTGGACACTCATAAAATTGTTACTGAAGTGAGATAATTTATTTCATTATCTAATCATCAAAACATGATTAGAACATGTTCATAATGCCTAACTTCAGTTTTAGAATACATTGCTCTACAGCCAAAAAGGATAATGGATTTCAGAAAGCTGGGTGACTGGTGGAAAGCACTGTTGTGAAAGTAGCTCTTTTCACCAGTTTGCTCCAGTCAGTTTTTCAGTACCATCTGTTAAGGTTTGCTGCAAGGATTTTCATCAGGACAGATGCACAGCACAGCAACCTCCCATTCCCTGGTAAAGTTTCAGTCTTGTTTTCTAAAACAGAAATTTTCCCTAAAGTGTCTTCTAAACTGAAGTTTCTGCACATTGTGCAAGTAGCAGTACAAGAACTATCACCAGACTTGTGGCCCTATGATATTCTACGTTCCAAGTCAATCACATTAACTTTGTGCAACTAGTCAATGAGTTATAAGGCATAGTTGTGTTTGCATTTCTGTTGAATTGAGAAGACTTATTTTTCATTCAGAGCCATATCTTCAATGAAATTCTTCTACATTCCTCAGAAATATGTGCTAAAAAAGCATGTCAGTGGTATATATCAGTTCATTCCTCTTTAAGTCTCACCTCATGTCAGAGTAGTATCAAGCAGTAGAGTTGATATTTGTTTGAATGCTACAGCTGTCTTTGTTGGCAGATTCATCTCATCTGCTTTTACCTATGTAAAAGCTGGGTATAACCGCTAGATCTCATGTAGTATTCCTCCACCCTATTCATCAGAAAAAAGATTAGGGGCTACCAGAGATTAATTATTCCATCCTAATTTAGGTAATTTACATAGTTCAGATGAATCACTCCCTGGACACAGGTTTTTTCAAATAATGAAAAATGAAAGTTAAAAAAGAAAATGACACAAAGGCATCTAAAGTCAAATTTAGACCATTAAGTGAAACGTATTTTACCTTTACTACTTGGAACTCCACTTAGGATTGGGCTATCTTAGACTTACATCACAAACCTTCCTAGGCCACAGTAAGAAAACCTACACTCAATCTCCACCCACAAGTGAGAAAAAAATTTATGGATGCCAGTGACTTCTATTAAAAACTATACCGGTCCCTATGGCATAGTGATTCATGATATTGCATCGTTTATAGCATCTAAAACAAAGAAAAATCTGTATTCTCTGAAATAAACACTGCAGAAGTGCAATATTAGAGAAGATTATAATATTCCAAGTAGTTAATAATAAACAGGACAAAAAACCATGTCCACATGCTGGCAGAACACTGCCTCATGAATAATGCACCTACTGTGAACAAATATTTGTTGGACAGTTTCACTGGGATTTTTTGATGTGTCATACTGCACTCATAGGATGACATCTGAGAAGAGAGGATGAGTAATGAAAGAATAAATGTTTTGGGTTACAGTAATAGCCATTTTTAAATCTTTGGCTAGATCTTCTCCAAGGCCTTCCAGTAGTACTCCTAGGACTCCAGTGCCATACTCTGGCCACAAGTACTCCTAGATACAGAAAGTACCAGTCCCATCCACAAAGACACTCAAAAAATAAGAATTATCTTAAAGCAGAATAATTATGCATCCCAATGAACTGGCAATTTAAACACATTATGCAAGAATTGACCAATGCACAGTAATCTCAACACATGGCAGAAAATTTTGTAACTAGTATCAGCTTTATTAACTGTCTTCCTAGATAATCTAATGATCTTGTGATCAGCACAGGAGAGGCACAAGCATTGTCAGATGAAAGACCTGAGGCAACTTTCTGACTGTTGGCCAAAATCTCCCCCTCCTCTCTCCCTCCTCTTAGCATTCAAAGTATTCTAACTCTCTGCAATGGGGTATGTGATCTCAAAGAGACCTGACAGAAATGAAACAGCCAGCTCAGAAGAAGGACACACCAGATCTCCTAAACACTTATTTTGCCCCCTCCATTCTATGTTATATTGGCAACAAAATGCTACAGAAGACACGTGAATTTTAAATTAAAATAAAATAAAAATTAAATACAATATATGTTTTAATATTTAATGAAAACAATAAAACATAAAAACAACTTTTAATACAATGATGCTGCAAATATTATCTCAACACGGTCTAAAAAGGTTGGAAATGTTATAACAAAATCAGTAGCAAAAGAAATCTTTCACTTAAAACGAAGTCTAAAACAGAAATTATGGTTATAACAATGGCAATTGGGGAAGAAAAGGCTACTAGAGATACGGCCTGAGAGGACTGTTCATACCCAACATTAGGAAAGGACCTTTCTCTCACAATTCTTTCTGGCCCTTCCTCACAGTGCTCCTCTCCAAATACAGCAATAGCTGCCTGTAAAGCCAGTGAACAGGCACGGTATCGCAGGGAAATAGAGAGGACAGCACAAAGCTCAATCACAGCACATTCTGAGTAAGAATTATTTTTTCTTCAAGATGGAGAAAGGAAATAGTTACTCCAGTGCCTGAGAAAATCACGAATGCTGCAGGAGGAGCCCCAATTAAGACAAAGGCTGTGAAGTCCCACTGGTGGTGTGGATTCTGCGCATTCCAGGATGTGCCTACATGGAGGCACCCAGTTCTGGCAACCAATGGAAGGATACTTTGAGCAACATTATCTGAATTTCTTTACTAGATATTATGCTAAATCCTCATTGAAAGTATGGAGAGAAGGAAAGCCAAGTTTGTTCTGTGTTACAGTTCTTCCTAAAGGAAGTGGAAAAATTTTTTCCACAGAAACTACTGAACTAAAAAGCGGCACAGCCACTAGAAGACTACACAAAGGTTGACTTCACCTGAAGGAATGTCCTCACAGATGCACACAATCAGATGAAAAACTCAGGGAATGAAGAACAAAGGACACCTAGGAGGGATTGCAGACAGGCAATAAACAACAGCTTGCAACACAGCTGCAAAGATCAATACAACTCTGTGTTGAATGCACATATGCATCTGGAGATAGTGCAGACTGGACATTTTAACAGTTAATACAGTTCCCATATGATCCTACATGGAATACTACAGTCAGCTGAGCATCAGATTACCAGAACCATATGAAGAAAACTAGTGCAGTTTCTGAGCCAAGCAATGCTTTGCAATAGATTACTATTTAATTTTCTGTATAAACATATTTATAGCACATCTAAGAGTTCTCAGAGAAAGGACCGTAAACAACAGCCTGGTAGTATTTGCAATGTAAACACCAAGAATGAAGAGAGCAAATTACAACTCCAGGCAGAGAAAAGTAATGCATCTATACAGAAAAAAAATATTGAACAAAAAGTATCAGGCTTTGGGAAAATGTCTTAAAATTATGAGGGAATTTTCATTGCATGAAAACTAGCAGAACAGAAGACCAGATGTCTTAATAAGTCATTTCAAAAATATGCTTTTCAGATTTCTACCCTGTACTAGTTTTCTAACTATTGATTGGAATGATGTGAAGCCTAAAGAAATTAAGGACACTGACAAACACATTCAAGACAGTAATGAGGAACATGTCTGCAGTTTTCTGTGTGGACTCCTTTGAGGGTCTGCTTGCCAGAGGAGTGCAGAGACACTGAACTCATGGTAAGACATGTGGGGCTAACTCAAGGGCTACTGAACAAAGCCTCATTAAAAAGTTATTCTGCAGTTTCTTCAGGCAATAACAGCACTTCCCAGCTTTAGAATTCAATTTTTCAGTTTTGAATTAAAATTTTTCATTGTTTTGCATCTTGTGGGTAAGAATTTCTCCAAGGTCTGTTTCTTTTCCTATCTTAGGAGGATACAGCCTGAAGAAACACAGTGAGTCCCACAGAGATGTTAAAAGCAGGCGGTAGAAATCAGTCACGCAGTCCTTGCCTTCAGCACATCAGCTGACTAACTGTACCTGAAGAACTGATTTACCCAGCACAGATTTATAGATTCTGTGTCAAGATTTAACTGTTGGCACAGCAAAATATGTTGCATTATTCACTTCATCCTCTGCAAAGGCAAAGGGATGCATCTACCTCTCGTCCATCTTCAAGACTCTACTGTTTGCAGCAATTGCTGCTTGCCTGCAGACTTCTCTAATCACTGAGCAGAGAAAAGAATTCTCCTAATTGGTTTTTGTTTCCCAAAATAGTTGACCTTCTTCCTTTTTGAAGAAAAAACTTTCCTCTGCCTTTCTGCCTGCCTTCCCACCCCCTTCCTGCTGGCAGACATGAGAGAACTGTGTTTGTTTTCACGGTAAATGGGAGGCCAGAGCAGTGACAAGGCTGATCTCACAGTTTCCAGCTGTAATATTTGATTTCTTTACAACTGCACAAATGCAGAACTCAGAAACTAAACTAGTCCAGTAAGAGCAAAATGCATAAAAGTCTCTTAGCTATTAAAAAAAAATAAAAAAATAAAAAAAAAATAAAAAAAACCCTGAAAGGTTATGAAGGCGGCAGCATGGCTCTTGACATGAAAGCAAATACTCTAGCTAAGACACAAGGATTATTTGGGCCAAAACTGCTGAACTGCAGCTGAGCCTCTACTTCCACAGATAGGGATATGTCAGGTTTTCAAGCTTTGAAGATCCCAGATTTTACAGTTAAACTAGACAAAATTTGGCATTTTTAGATCACTTGAAACTGCCCTGGTAGGGCTCAGGGAAATAATTTCAAGATCCACTTAGAAGGAGGAGGAAAGAAACAATTATTATTATAAAATGTATCAGCCATCATGACAATGCTGGTCATCTGCTTTTAAGCTCATGTAACTTTAATGTACAAAATTCTTATCTTTAACTTTATTGATATTAAGGATTTACATTGGTATTTTCGGACATTTAAAGGGTTTTTCTACTTAGTTTTCCTTTTCACTGGACAACAAGAAGAATTACAGAAAAACATCTGAACAGAAGTTCAAACTAGATAAACAGGGTTTTCAAAATAAACAACTGATTTTGTAAAGTAATGTTTTTATGAACCCTAAAACCAGTCTGATCTTCTGCTGGAAAAACTCAAAATTTCTCCAAGTGTGTAAGAGCTGAAGTCTGAGGAGGAAATTAAATAAATTAAAATATAATCACTTGAGTGTTTTTGACAGAATTGTTCATAATGTTTAGAAAATGAGCATCCAAAAGTGAAAATCTGACACTGTACTCCTAGCCCTGGCATTACCTTCATCATCTTTCCAGTTTTTATTAATGCTAAGTTCAAGGCAGAAGGATTAATACTTGTTCTTTTTTTATTTTATTTTAATGAAAATGCTTCTCTCATGCACAGACTTTCAAATTGAGATTCACCAAGCAACACACTCTTCTGGTAGACTGTGAAATCCTGTCTTTTGCTCTCAGGCCAGCAGCTGGCAGCTCAACTATCCTGTGGCCCCAGGAAGCTAATAACAAGCCTGCAGACTCACCAGCAGAGACATGGAAGCCCTGAAACCTCCTGGCTCCAAGTGAGGCTCCCAGGTACTTAACTACAGCAGCTCCCAAGCAGACTGACACGAAGGAGGCTAATGCAGGCTAATGGTTTTGCAGACCATTAGATGGGTTTCCTTAAAAAGACCCCCATTTCCTCAGCAAGCCTTTTTCACCTCTAGTGGCATATCAAAGCTGACCCTTTGTCCTATATTTTGTTTCATTCTGTTCAGCTTTAGAGAAGAAGGTGTTTTATTGGGAAAGGCTCTGGACAGCTCTAGCTGTCCACGTATTCTTACCTCTGAAAGAACTTTTGGTTTTGTTGCAAGATTAGTGACATAGAAAAGACTTCTTGCACATAGCATTGTAATTAGTGTGCTGAGCCCTACTGTTACTCTGTAAGTTACCAGGCAAATCTGAGTTTTGTTCTTATTTCCTAGAGGCCACCTAGGCAGAGTTGGTGTGTGATCCAAAACCTGGGATGAGAAGGTTCAAATAGCAGATATGAAGAGCCAGAACACTTCTGCAGACCTGGGGACCTTGGTATGTCCAGCCTTGCCACTACTTTCTCTGGAGCATTTTTTCACCAAGCACTTCAAGTCCATGGGAGCTATTCTCATCCTTCCTTGGTATATGCTTGCAAATGAAATGATAGGAAACATTTGCATTCCTTTCAAATCACAGAAACCTTATTTCAATTTGAATTTTGGAAAAAAACTTGGGAAGTACTAATTGCTCCAGCTGGTTCATTCCAGGACAAGCAAAGAGAAGAAAAGAACAAGGCTCTTCAGCTCTTGTTGCCAAAGAGCAAAGCAGACCCAAAGCAGAAGCAAAGAGAAGCAGGGGTATGAGATAAACTCGTTGGATGTGCCAGACATTACAGCACACTTCTCACTCTCTCTTCTCTCAACCAGCCCCATTCTGCCATAAAGTAGAGCAACTTGAGGTGACCCTGGCTTAGGCCAATTGCAGGCAGCTCCTCCATAACTGCCCACCAGCTGGGAACTGTTCTTACACAGCCACGTTCACTCTGCCCTCTTCAAGGCAAACTCTAGGAGGCTACTGCCAGAGGTGCCCATTCCTCCATTCCCTGCCAGCAGCAATTGTTTTGGGTCAACACAGCTCTCAATGAACTCCTTGCACCTCTAAAGAAGCAACATGCAGACAATCCAGGATGAATTGTGTGCCTCAAATACTGACCAAACACATTATTAATTTTCATTAATATGTGCTTGCTCTGTAAAAATGTTTTCATGATATCTGGATCAAGTTATTTCCACACTAAGCTTCTACTTATAGATTTTCTAGTGTGATTCAGTAAATTATTTACTCAGTCCCAAAACACTGCTATCTAAGTATGCATTTGGCTATCTTTTTGGATGTTTACAGTTTGTAATCTTTGAATAAAATTATTGAACCACAGAGTTCATTTTGGTAGAGTTATTTTGCAGCATGTTATTCCACACATGGGATTTCAAGGAGATGATAAAAAGGAAAATAATCAGTTTATTTTGCTCACACTCCATCCATCCTATTTTGTTCATATCTAAAAGTACTAAGATTTTCTAGAGTAAGAGGTTTCATAGCTAACCTTTTCCTTATCCCTCTTTGGCCCCAGTCCCCTATCAAAACACAATCTCCCACACTGACAGAAAGAGCTCTTACGAATACAAATGCCTGTGGACAACTTTTTATTTGGCAGCTGTATAGCATTACGGACTTATTATCCACGAAAGAGTTTTACTTTCCTCAAACTGGAATTAAAGTGCATTAGAAAACCAAGAAAAATGTTGTTATTGCACATCACACTGGGCCAGGCAGCTTTAGAAAATCCCCAGAAGTGAAGGAGAAAACCATTTGCTTTTTTTCCTGTACCATCAGTATCATCTGACCAACTGCTAATTGTACTGCTGAGGTTTCAAAAACCTCTATTCAGGTAAGTGCTGGCCAAAAAAAAACCCCTCTCATTCATCAAAGCACAAGTACTTTCAAGAGTAGCCTAGTAACACAGAAAAGACTCGAAAATCCTCAAAGTCCAGCCACCTATGGAGTGATGTGAAAAAATGTCAAAGAATCACTTTTGTAAACGCTTAAGACAACTGCTGAGTGGTAAATACAAAATACTGTTTAATTGCAATTTTCAAAAATTCTTCCTGCTTTCAGTCATTATATGTCTGTCCCTCTGATAGAAATGGGAATTCTTTCAGTTTTCAAGCCTGTGCTCTCCTTTCATTGCAATGAGGACCTAATTCAGAGCTTTAAACTATGTTCTGCAATGCATAATTAATCTGGCTTCATAGAGACCTGGACAAAAGACCCCATTCAATCTTCAGCTCCTTCCCCCTGAGATATTGTTATTTCTAAAAACTCCTGCCAGCTGGGCTGGAGGGAAATCTCAGCACTGTGGGAGAATGAACAAACTACAGGCCTCCAAGGGATTTGAAGTAACTATCTGACTAAATTGGATTAGAAAGTAAGGAAGGGGAGGGGAAGGAGGGCTTATTCTGAAGTCTACAAAAGCTCATAAAAAATTCTTAGAAGATTTTCATATGGTGAAGGGGAGAGAAATATGCAAGTTTTTATAACAAAACTGAGAAAGAATTTTAAAACATGCGTGAGCCAATACACTTGGGGATATTTGAAGGGATTACTGCTAGTATTATTTCAGGAAAACTGTTGTGTCTGCCTTGGAGCTTTGAAATGGCATTTCTATGCAAAATCTGGGCTTCCCTGCAATCCAAAATAGTGATACTTTCCTTCCAGGTATTTGATACATATCCTGTTTGAACCTATAATGTAACCTAACCATAAGTTGTTTTAAGTTTCCTCCAAAGCACATTGCAATTAAAAGCCTCTGCCTAGAAGGATTTCAAAGGGCTATGAAAAAACAAATTCAGTCTTGTTTAGAGAGCCAGCACCGTGCTTTTATTCCTCCCAAGCTCATCCTCCAAAGTGTGTCAGTGACTCTGCCCAGATCACCTGACCATCTCTCACACTTTTCACAATATTTTTAGCAGGCTCATACTCAGGAATATTGCCCCATTTCCCAGCAGACCTTTTGGAAGACAAGGTGGAAAAAGCTCACAGCCCTGCTGGGAGGGTGGGTGCCTGGAGGAAAAGATGCTTTGAGTTCTCTGTCTCCTCTGGCTGGCTCTGCTGTCCCCCCGACAGGGCCCAGCTGCTTGCAGGCTCTCTGCTCCTGCAGCACTTATACTGTGAAGTTATGTGGGTTTAGCCAGGACAAAACTTGGCTCACTACCTTCAGAAATATTTTCAGAAGTCGGATATTTCAGCCACCCTAATCAACACTCCCCATATTAAAACAGGTAGCCCTTACTTACAACAGCAGTGACTTCACCATGGTCAAAAGAACAAAAATATTCTCTAAAAGTTGATCTACTTAGAACTCATATATTGTTATAGAGTAAAAACTATGGTACTTTTCAGAGGTCTGGCACGCACTGAAGAGATTAGCATGCACAATGAAAAATGCGCGCTGCTGGATGATGCATCTGTGTAAAGATGGGTGCACAAAAATTACAACACATCAGAGCAATCCTAATCAGTCCTAGCCAAAACCAAACATTTGTGTTTTTTCATTATCATCATTTGCTATTTCTAGACTTATTGTCACAGAATAATTTTCTATGATCTCCCTTTGCCTTGGGGAGGAAGTGCAGGGAGGAAAGAAGGGAGCAGGATTAAATAAGTTTTTTGAAAAGGAGAAAACAAGATTCAGCAAAATCTTTCAAAACAGTGGAGGCTTTTTTTTTAGGGTGTCTCTTCATAAAGAAACACTTGTATGTAACTTAGCAACAGCAACAACAAAAGTACTGGTAGCTCATATTCCAACAAACAGAGAAATGTTTAAAACATTAAGTTGTTATATAAAATCCATACAGCCCCTTTCCAGTTTCTTTAATTCCTGGGGTGCAGGAAAAGCAAGACAACATCACCACTCTTTCTTTCCCTGCCAACATAGCGCGCCACTTCGGATTGTGTGCAACTGTTGTCACAAGTTGTTGGATGTTGTCAAATCCATATAGAGGCATCACATCAAAAATCCTTACTCACAACATTAATCTAACAACTCTGAATAACACTGTGGCATTTCTGGAAAGGGACAATGAAAGGTCTCACATCTGTGAAAGAGAAAGCCTGGTGGAGTTTAAAAAAAAAAAAAAGCATCATTCAGCTAAACACATCCTGAATAGTGCTAACACTACTTAAAAATCTACCTGAACTAGCCCTGAATTTTCTCAACTGAAAAAAATTCTCAAGGTCTCAAAATTGGCAGTGAAGACTGCAAGGAGCAAAGGACAGGCAGTCCAAGCCAGGGCAGAAAAAGTCAGTGTTGAATCCCATCCCCACACTCTGGACTCTGCATTGCACTGCTCTGAGCATGACTGCACTGAGAATCTGCTGGCACATTCTCCACAGGGGCTTACCCACCACGGTCAGGACCTTTCCTAGCAATACACAAGCAGCCTGCCTCACTCCCACACTGACCCATCTTCTCCAGGCCACCCATGGAGCTGGCACTACATGGGAGAATGTAGAAATTCTGAAGTGCACCCAGGACAGGAGCAGAGCCAGAGCAACCATTATGGGTGTGCAGGCAAAACCCAAATCTGCTGCTTCAGTGAAAAAAAAAGTAACTTGTTCTCTCTGCAAGGATGACAGAAGTTCGGCAGCAACACTGGGCAGGTGATGGAGGGGAAAAGGGGAGTCTGGCAAGGCTGCAGATTTCTGCGAAGGAGCTGAGGCTTGCCCCTTCTGCAAGAGAAGGAAAAGGGTGCAGCTGGAAAGGAAAGCAGAAGAGACTGAGATTTGCTATTCCTACTCCTGTGCTGAAGGTGGAGAGGGCATAGAGCAGAGCTTGTCTGCCACCTGAGGAAGAAGGCCCTTGCCCCCAGACACAACCACTTCACAGAGAAGGAGTGGGGCATGGGTCAAGACTTTCATTCATACACCTCCAAAACTATTTCTTCCCTAGAGAAGAAAACCAAGGCATAACAAGAAACAGGATTTCAGAATCCTGCATCTTACAGAAAGGGTCAAAGAGGAACTTGAAAGTTTTGAACAACACGTCTTCATCCCTATGCATTCGTGCAATCCTGGGAAGCCAAACAGACATCCTGCTGCTCACCCAGGCAATGCTCGGCCCAGCCCCTGCCTCTGCCAGCCGAGCCACTCTGCAGCTCTCCCTAGCTTGCTCCACTCACTCACACACACTCATCTGCGGATAAATACTCCAGCCAGCAGCTGAAGGAAGCAGATCAGCCAGAGAACACCGCGGCAATCTGACTCACTGAGTACCGCGAGCGAAGCAGCCGGGCCCAGGCCGGCCCCGCGGGCACACGGAGCTCCCCACACCCCCGGCTGCCCCTTCCCAAGGGCTCGCATCCCAGCCAGCTCTGCCCCCACAGCCCTGACACGCTGCGCTGTCATCCACCATAAACACGAGGGGAAGTTTCAGCTCGGTTTTGTTAACTCTGCATCAGCTGCCACGTTGAAATCCCACCAAAAATACTCTTAAAATGGGATAAGTTAATATCAAAACAGGAAGCAGGGCTCTGCAGCAGTAACTTTGTCTGCTATGGGGCACTTCGGCTCCACTCCTCAAAATCTACTGTCCGACTCATCTCACAAAAATAGGTCATTAACTTCCTTTCTCTTAGTGCTTACTCTATGTTTTTAAAGTGTACTCAAATAACTCAGAGATAATTTACTTCCTTCTTTCTCTCCACCTCTCTTCCAAACTTCGGGCTTTATTTGACAGTAATCTCCAGTACAAAATAAAAGCACAACCCGGAACAGCCTGAGACTAAGAATAATTGAGGAATGAAAGGCCAAATTTTCCCATCACTTACTCTGATACCACCTTGGGTTAAAAAAAAAAAAAAATTGAGAAATTTTACTGTTACACCCTCAAAATGAGGCAGCATTCTGTCTTCTATATGAATTCCAGATCTAAATAGCCCAAGAAATTTGCACAGAGGGACTGCCACAGCATGATGAACAGAAATACTCCAGAGCACACCTGGTTACAATCCCATGTTCATCCTTAGGAACACAATACTGAGCCCTGTGTGTAACCCCTCTTGTTTTCAGCTGCCTCCTTCATAATTTACAAAGTGCAGTCACACACCTATACCACCTTGTCCTAATCTCCCTGTTGAAATGCAATCCTTCAAAAGTTTGGGTCTAGTAAATGTAGTCATCCAAAGAGTTTAAACTGGGCATCAAAACTTCAAAATGGATATGGAATGGAATACAAAAATGAAAAAAAAAAAAAAGTTTCTCGCCTATAACAATTAGTTGTGCGTAGGAAATAACTCAGGATAGAGATTTCTAACTTTAAAGTTCAATCAATCCTGCTGAAATATGAAACATATAGAGCCATGCATTTTAAGCATAAAAAAGAAAAGTTCTTCAGAAAACAAACCAGGAAGACAACGGTGTAAATATAACTCGGGCTCAAACTTTGGGCAAAAGCATTCTTAAAATTTGCCCATTTTACAAGTGTCCAGTATTATAGTAAGAGCAATTAAATCCAGAACAAATATTTTGGCTTGTCAGCTCTAAGAAGGGGGACATTGCAGAGACTCTCAGGAGAGCAGAGATCCAAGCCCAATCTCAGACACACCATGCTTAGGTCAGAAGATTTCCATTTGCTTGGCTCTATTAGCCTAGGTAGAACAATCTGTTGTATTACTGCTTTGTGCCCAGTCTAGGATGTCCCATGCAACACTTGCTACACCAAAACCAAAGTGAAATAAGAACTCTGTTATCAGAAATGTGGATAATAAACCCTTTAAAAACTTTATAGGCAGCATTTAAAATGAAAGCAGGAGAAGAGGTGGGTCCAAAGGCAAACTAATCTGTTTGATCAAACATTGCAAAATATTATCAACATCCAAATTCCTTTTTATCTCAGGACACATTTTTCAGATTGCATAAAGGCATTACATATCCCTAAATTTCAGCGTGAGTTATTGATGGTTCACAGCCCTAAAATGCAGCATGGACCTCTTCTGCTTATGCTGTAAAAATACTCTGTGGTCTTGCTTAATAACAGTTGTGGAGAGCACAAAAATAGTCGGGGGAAAGAGCTGGGAGCAGGATGTACTGTCTCCTGGCGTGGTGCTCGGTACACGTTCCACCAAACTGCAGCTCAGGGAGCTGATGGGCGATGACACAAGCACACACGTGTGCTCTCCCTCCCACCCAGGTGGTATTTTTATTTCTAACCTCCCTTTCCCTGGGTTGCAGGGAAGTTTGACGGAGCCAGCGAGCGTCACACGGGATGCTTAGGAGCTGGCAGGCTCTGGCCAGAATTTTACCCACTGACCACAAAGTACAAAGCAGTTTAAAGCTTAGGCTGGATTTTTTGTTAACGAGATGTCATTATAGATGAGGAACATGAGACTGGGAGCATGTGATGAAGCCAAACCTTGGTTCCTCTGACATGACAAATCTAAGTCAGACCTGCCAGCAATAATGCTCTGCAAGAGGAAGGTTTGAGGGAGCTGTGTGGGCCCAGGGCTTGCTTAGCACCCTTGCCCTGTTGCCATCCAGGCACCCTGCAGTCACTACAACAGGCTTGGTGATCAGTTGGGTCAAAGACCACCCCAGTTAAAACAGCCTTGTGTAGCCTGCTCGATGCACTAAAGCTCTCTATGAACCTGTGGTTTAATGACTGCAGCTCTGCAGATATCAACCTTTCTTCAGGAAATTCATGGCACCCACAACATCCAAAGCATTTAAAGGAAAGCTGTAACATAAGTTGTGCCATTGTGTATTATTCCAGATACATAGAAACTGGTTAAATGGCAACTTTAAAAATGCCTTTTTCTAGTAGATATTTTTTTCATCCAGATAACGGGTTTTATTTCAAAAATCAGTGCTTAAAGCATACATGTTCCCCATTCCTTCACCAAATTGGAGAAGTACTAGCACTAGAAGACACCCCACCAAAACAGAACCTATTTTCTCCTCTGGAACTATGAAGCCACAACACAAGATTCTTCCCGTGTATACCAGGATCAACTTCACAGATGCCATATTCATGTAACTCATACTGAAAAAGAACTGAAGAAAAAAACCTGCTAGTGGAACTATTAGATGTTTTAAGGAAAAAAAAAAAAAAGAAATAAAAAAAAAAAAAAAAAAAAAAAAAAAAAAAAAAAAAAAAAAAAAAAAAGGAGGGGGGGGAATGGGAGGGGAGGAAAGAAAATAGCCCCTCCTATGCCCAAATTCCAAATTTCTGAAGATTACTGGGATCACAAAGTTGGATAATGAATGACACTTTAAAATGAAAAGCCATCTGTGTGATATTTTGTGGGCCCTGATAGATTTAATTCTCTTTTCAAGCACCCTTATAAAGTGAATTAGAAAATGGAGGTTAGATCAAAGTTGGAATGAGAAGAAACAAGAAAACAAAACAAAATCAACAACTCATTTGCTATTGAAATGTTTAATCTAAACCTTCTTCTGGTTTAAAAATAGAAACTATAAGACAATGTGCACTTTAATCAGAATGCAAGAAACAAGCCAATAATTAAAAGTTCAAAATAAAGGTTTAAACTCAAACATAGTTTTGCAACTACAGTTACAGCCAGATTACAAAATTCCTTCCACATAATGCACATAGCACCCTTTGAGACTTAATGACATTCTGCAGCTGGGGTAGTATGAATCTGAGTTCTTTCTGTTCTGACTTATTTACTTCTGCAACAAAATTCCCCATGTCAACTGGCCAAAGGGGCTTGTCTCCTTAGTGTGTGAAATGTGAGCAGATACAAACTTGACACCATATTTCATCCCCTCGCCTTCCCTCGTGTCTGCATTCCTAACTGTAAATTAGGGGGTGGCACTGACTGTTCTGGGGTAGCAGGAAGCAGCTTATTCAGAAAGATAGGAAGTGACAAAGGAGGGAAAAAAAAAAAACCACATTGCGATGCTTCAAGGCAGTTTGTGAAACTATAGTGAGATTCTTCTCACCCATAATCAGGACAAGCTGAAATTGTGCAACAGCTGATTCTCTTCCAAAAATGTGACAGTTTTTCCTTTTATTGACCTTTTAGACATGCATTTATCTCCCCATCTGAACAGAAATCAGTAGAAATTTGTCAGTACTTGATAATGCACATCTGCACTTCCTGCAGCACCCCTCTCAATTACAGTCTCTTTTCAGGTATGCAAGCTGGGTTTTTCCTGTCTGGAGGGTCCACTAAAACATGGAATATTTTCTGCAGCACGGTCTGCCAAAGCTGATTATGAAAGAGGCAGTTTGGAACATGGAGCTTTCTAAAGCTGGACTTTAGAAAACAAGAGGCACCTGGGAAATGATGTGCAACTCTCAGAGACTAAATACACTCTGGCAAAACCAAAATTCTCCTAAGGACCTCAGTCAGCCAAGGGTGAAACTGTGACCTTGGACACATGTTTACCCTTCTTGGAGCTGATATGCATAATACATCTCCTATTTCAGCTAAGGGAAACCATCATCCTGGTTTTCCTTCTAATTCCTGACTGTACAGCT
Source organism: Peucedramus taeniatus (assembly GCA_013400575.1). Lineage (NCBI taxonomy): Eukaryota > Metazoa > Chordata > Aves > Passeriformes > Fringillidae > Peucedramus > Peucedramus taeniatus. The sequence goes on from WBNO01020650.1 coordinate 349,731, forward strand.
ATGTTTAGTAGTGACACCAGTAAAACTTACTTAAAAGACATTTCATTAACAAAGTACATTTCCTGAGAAAGCCTGAAAGAGTCTCAAATACTGCAATTAACTTCTAAACATGCTCTAAAATGTATCATAGTTATGGGTCTATGTCTAGCTATTGTGTCTTACAAACTAAAGATTTTCAGGCTGCCCTGGAGAGAATCATGTGATTCCATCTGGCATATGGAGACACCCTTCCAATGCTATTTGTAGCCCCCAAAAATGTCAGTGCTATGGGTGTAACAATATTTTAATTCATTTCACTTGAAATAAGGATGCCTTACTAGAAGTTTTAAGGAGAAAAACCGAAACCAAAATTCTCATAGTCCAACCATGTTTTGCTTGTTGCTATTTTAAATTTAGAAACAAGCAAGATCAAAAACTTTTCTTCAGTCCTGTGTGCTCCCCCTGGGCTGCAGAGGACCCAGCCATTGGTGTCAAGAGCAGCTCACAGTAGCTGTGCTCACACCTCAGTTCCCCACAGGGGCTGGGATCTTGTTCAGACTGGCTGCAGTGAAGAGGCATTCCAGGGCAGGGAAGCTGAGCCAGGTGAGTACAATCTGCATCCACTTATCCCAGCCTGCACAGCACTCCCCCATGCTAGCCCAAGCAAGTGAGAACAGATTAATCTGTGCAAAAAATATGCCAAAAACACTAGCAGTGTAATTAACTCTACTCAAAATGTTTGCAAAGTTTAGTGATTTAATTCTCATTTAAAGAAATGGAAAACGAGGTTGGAAGTTTTGAAGAAAAACCCAGGAGTCTGTGACCAACAGAAGGAATCAACTGGCCAAACTCTGAAGATTTTCCTCTGCCTGTGCTAAGGTTTGCTGCAGAAAATCTACCATTAACATCTGTGTAACAGCTACTGGATCTGTGAGATGTAGCACTCAAACATGAATGTGATTAAAGCCTGGTTGGCCAGAGTTTATGACAGAAAAAGAAATGCAAATGTCAAATAGTGAATGGCAAATTAGAGCTCCCAGATTATTTTTATTGTTTCAGTAGTTCTCTGCAAAACACAAAAACAAGTCATGTAAGCATTTTAAGAGGCTCAAACTATAAATTCTTTTTGTACAGCCAGAGAAGTGTTAGATACAGTCCCTTATGCTTCTACGAGAATACTCCTGAAGTAACTGCTTGATACTAAGAAAACTTAACTATCAGCTCACAAATGAAAGGAAAAGAGAGAAAAGCCAGTTCAGAAAAGCAAGCAAGCTTTAAATGCAGTTTCATTCCTGAGAGGGAATGGAGGCAGGTGAAAGAGAGGGTTTTTACCACACCATCCAAAATAGGTGACAAGGAGGAAGGGGAGAGGGAAAACGATTTTTTTCTTTTCTCTGGGAAGCAGAGCAGCAATGCCAAGATTTGAGATCCTAGGAAAAAATGAAAGAGGACCTGTAGTCTAGGGTATTTGTAGTTCTCCCTCGCCATACACAGCAGCAGTATGGCAAAAGTCATCACACACTCTTTTGGTATTGCCATCAGTGCTATAAGGGTGTGACACAAGATTTGTTTATTCTGAGGGGAGAGAAAGGACTGCTGCATTACTCCTTCAGCTGTTTAAGCTCCTGCCATGAAAGAACTTGTGCATCTTCAGAACTGCACACCAGCTGACAGCTGGCAGAAAACTATATAACTGCTGTTGTCTCTGAAACATTTCCAAACCAGACCCTCCTGCTTCCTTGGCTGTGAGGAAAGAGAGAGATTGTAGTACTCACTCCACTACTTTACACCTAAGGAGGTCTTAACTGGCCAGCTGTGACCCAATTCTGCTTTTTTACAAGAGCAAATGGGTCAGAAGAGAGTAAAAAGAAGTGGCTGGGAGGCAGGGGGAGAGCAGCAGAGGGTTACATGCTCAGAGAAGTCCTGCATCAGTGTCTAAGCAGCATCTCTTGAAGGACCAGCACAGCATATCCAGGAAAGGACAGGCATACAGGAATTTATGTTCTCATAAGCTGCAATAATAAAAGAACATTTTGAAAGAAATAATTAAAAAAAAAAAAGGAATTAGGGACAGACAAATCATTTATCAGCCCTAAAACAAGAATTTGGCAATACTAAGTCAGCTGTTTCATACCATTTCAAAATAGATGGATTTGGGTTACTTTCCTCTTTTCAAAGATTCTTCCCCCCTCCACAGCACCATTACTCAAGTTCACATAAGAGGTCAAAACAACTAACAAATGGAAAAAAAATCACAAACATTATCTGAGGTTCAAAAGGCAATTATTCTATTAGAACATTATTTTTACTTCTATTTCTGCTTTACACAAATCCTAAGACAGGACAGGCTGGCACTACTACATTTCCATCAGGAGGGCCACTTTGAGTCACAGTACCCTAAGATTTGTTCCAAGAACTCTGAAGTTCAGGCTTTGTGGGGCCTGGGTCTATAGAGCTAGGATGATACTTTTTAAATGCTTTTGAAAGAAAAGATCAGTAGTCAAATTTTTCAAAACAGCTTTTATATTCTAAAGAGTTATCTGTTTGGGGATGTGGGCTGTTGCTTTTTGGCTTTGTTTTTTTTTTATTTAATAAAGAAAATTTTCTAAAGGAGTTGGCACTTGGAGAGTGGCTGACATGGGCTGACTAAAAAGCACTCCCTGTAGATGCAGAGTCTGAAGGAAGTATCAGGCACCATACCATATATTCTCAAATACATTTAAAACACAAGTTAATTTTTTGTCCTACAAAGGTCTTCAAATATACTGTGCAGCAACTAGGATTCCACAAATGACTTAAACTACTCAACTCAATGTACTAAATGCATGATTGTTGTCCCAGGGATTTATACAGAAGCCTCCCTAATTTCACAACAGTGTCTTTTACAGCCTGTGCACCATCCTCCCAGAGCAGCTTTCTCTCCCCACACCTCACTCACATTCACCACTTCAGTCCACCCTTTGATTCCGGGTTCCTGAAGGCTGATGTTTCACATTCACTGCAGTCCTTAGGCACAGGAGGATGGAGGACAAAGCTGCCAACGGTCTCCAGCACAAGCCTCTGTCCCTTTCCAAGCAACACAGGAAAGTGCTGTTCCAGAGTGGTGCAGATTCAAAATTCAAGACAACTTTTACAATTTTACAACAGCAGTTGTCAGATTTCTCTAACCTAGGAAAGATCAGCCCACAGGGCATTACTCTCCCTAGCATTTCTTTTTCAAAGGGGGTGAGACACTGAAACCTCCACAGCTGTCCACTGAGGTTAGCCCAGCCTCTCAGAGGTGTCCCCATCTTTTGATAACTCCACTCAAGCTCACTGCAATTTTGCCCTCAGACTCCCACTTCAGCATGAGTTAAGCCCATCTAGACAAACAGGTTCATTGAAGCTCTTGTGACCTCAGTGCCTAACAGATTTAGCAAAGATAAAAAGCTGAAAGTCCTTTGAGGAGCTTCCACTTCCATTCATTAACCACAAGGATTATACTAAGTAAGGAATCTTGCCTGCATTAGACTTTGTTTTTAAATTATAAGATAAAGAACAAATCTCAGGTCTTTTGCTACTGGGGGAAATAAGGTAGAATAATTTTTGTGCAATTTTCATTCTTGTTGATATTTTCAGCTGGCATTTGTACCCTTGAGACCCGTATTATCATCCATGAGCTTGGCACCTCAGCAACCCATCACAGCTCAGCAAGCAGTTACATCAGAGCTGAGGCTCTTGTCTCAGCAACATCTCACCTGAGTTCTCAGATGGCAGAAATTTACGCAGGCAGAAAAATGAGATCAATGGCACTCTCCAAAACTGATCTTGAGAAATGCACTGGAATTTAGGTATTCCCCCCATCTTGCTGTCCTCTGGTGGACTTTTTTCAAATCAGCCTGCCACATTTTACCTTAAGAAGGATACTATTATTGACAGGAAATCCCAAGCAACATCAAGTTGCTGAGAAATCAGTAAAGATGTCTACCTGCAGAGTGAGAGCTTCCTTTCTCACTCATGGTGTTATAATCTCAGCTGTAGTAGGATTTCAGAGTATTTCAATTTCCACTCCAACATGCAGCACAAGAATACCTATGGAGCCAAAATAATTTGGGCCAAACCACTAAGAGTTTTCATCTTTACTAGCATGCACTTGACTACACACTGTTGGGTAAGGCAAGTAGTCAGCATTGCTTATATCAACTTACTGTAAAGACCACAGACTTGTAAATTGTGAAGTTTAGTCCAACACAGAATTGGGAAGGAAAGGAACTTCTGCTGATGTTGTGCTGAGTAGCACTTTTTTTTTCCCAAAAAAGGAAGTGTCCTCATAATAGTGACATTGCTGGATGTATTTACTATCAAGATCACCAAGGCACTTGCTTTTCCTTTTTATGTTATTTGTATCTTTCAGCACAATCATAGTAGCAGCTGAGCAAACATCATTCCAGCTTTGAGGGAGCAGGTTAAAAATACTCTCCTACTCAAAAAAAATGTTCTGCTTATTTGAAACAAGTCTATGCTACAGGTCTTCAGCACACCCACCTATTTCAAAGGACCTCACTCTCAGAGTGAGGGCATATGCAGCTTCACAACTTTCCTTCTGAATAAATAACCAGTTCTGGAATTGAAGAAATATGTACCAATTATTTTTAAAAATGGTAGCATAGAGTTAGACTTCTAGGCTTATTTTTTGCTTTTCAAGAGATAGAAAATTTCCATTATGCATTTTCAAAAATGGATATTCAGCATCTCTGAATTTCAGACCTTTTTTAGGTATTAAGGTTTATTTTTAAAATATTAACACTCATATCCTTTTTAGAGAGCCATCCAGCTAAATTAAAAGATAATTTCTGGTACAAGTTATTTGTTTAGGCATAAATATTAACTAAGTTTTTATTCATGTCTGCAAATACAGATGTAGTGATTTGCACCGATAACAGGGAGACTATTTATCACTCTCTACAACTGAATCTTAAATCTGTATAAACAAAGGTACCCCAAAAGAAGCAAGACGATCTACAAACACAATCACACACTTGTGCACACAAATTTTTAGGAGAGGCACCAAGGACAACAGTACCTGCCCCCATCCAGCCAATTCCAAAGATTGCTCTCCCTACCAAAGCCTTTTAATGAAGCTAACAGATTGCAAAGACTTTAAAGAAAATACAAAAAAAATCATTCTGGGTATGTTCTTATTCTGGATAATAGGAATTTCATCTAAATAAAGTCTGGCTTAAAATTCCCTTACCAGAGAAGATTTCAAATGATTTATCAAAATTCTGCTTCAGATATAAGAGTAGTAACAGCACTGATACAATCCCAATCCCGCAAATTATAAATATCAGTTTAATCTATAAACCCAACCTTTCACCTTATTGTTCCAATAAAGCTTGATCCAGTTCAGCTGCTTCCTGGAGCTTCCAGGCTTGGAAGAATTAGAGATTTGAAACCCAGCCTGAGCATATGCAGTGTTCTTCATTTTAGCTCATAAACACCGTGCTCCTAGACATTAGTGGAAATGCATTTGAATGCAATACTCTGGGGTAAGGCGAATGCAATGAAACATTCCCATATGTAATAATCCCTCTAACAGTGACATTAAAACACGTATCTCCCAGCACCCTGACAAGGCAGAGCTACAGCCCATGCCAGACCAGCTGGATACAGTGGTTTAACACTGTCTTGGTGGACATATCTGGATCTGGAACTTAGCTCAATATAGAGCAAAACAAACAGGATAGGGAAATTGTTTGCAAAAATGCAAATCAATTTTTTCCCAAGACCCCACCAATATGTAATTCAGGTTTTGATATGTGCCACTATCCACAGCAAATAGAACAAATTAATATTTTTTCACATTATAAAGATCAGAAATTGCTGTCTTCATAGAAGCATTCACTGCCCCTTGGATGACCAGAAAGTACAGGAACTGTCAAATCTTGGGAAAACATTCAGCTTTGCATCATGATCCTCCAACAATAAAGATCTATACTTGCCATCTGCAAGGAGTCCACCCACATCTAAATGCATCAGTCCAGTTGACTTTTGTGAGCACAATGAAGAGTTTTCCTTTGTCTACTTGCTTATTTAAATTCTAGATTATAAAAATAAAATAAAATAAAAAAAAACTAAGAAGAATTCCAGACTTACTCTTGTTTTCCCCTCTCAAAGGAAAATTCTTAAATAATTTGCAATCTTACTTCATACACAAGAGTATAGTAAAGTACAGGAAAATAAAAATTCCAGCATAAAAAACACAGGATGTGTGGAAAATATAAACAACTTGATTCAGTAAGCATGCAAGGGATTGAGGCCTGTTTGTCACCAGATCTGCCCAAGCTTCCCCCTGGAGTGAAACTCAAGAAGCATACATGGACAAAAGCGTGTCAGGGCTTGGTGGGAAAGCCAATACAAGAATAGCTGCAGTAGTAACAGTGTTCCACATTCATGAAGATCTTGGGTTACCAAGATAAATTCAGCTACAAGACTCACCCTTGTGCATTCTTAACCCTTTCACTGCAGGATGCCTTCGCACGTGGCAGTGGGGGGAGCGCAGAGAGTGAATGCTAGGGAACTTCAGGAAGGGCTGTTTCTCCTGGCTGACAGTGATACATCTGCTATGACTCAGGTTTAATCTTTCTAGAAATTTAAAGTCTTATTTAAGAGGTAATGGATATTGCTGTGGTTATAAAGTACTTTGCCATTAAACCATACTGATTTGATTAAGTTGGTTATTTTCCTCACATACTGAGATATAAGACTTGCTTATCCCAGTCTCCACAATTGAAAAATTAAAATAATAAATTTTTAAATGTTTGTTTATACTTCTTCCAGGCCATTTTGTGAAAGATTTTATTTCCTTCAACTAATAAAGGACATAATTTGAGGTAATGGCTTTCTTTTCCAGTTTCCAGATGTCCTGCTATCTACAGCGTTAACAGGCAGCAGCTACTATTTTCTTATCTTTCTGAATTACAATATTACAAAACAATTATTTCAAATTTTTTGGTTTTATGCTAGCTGGAACCTCTAATCTTTGCTTTCAACAGTACATTAGTGAAGACAATACGGAGAGAAAAACATTCCATCACCAAGACATCTCATTAAATTTCTTATTTTAAAAAGACATTAAATAAGACTTCTTAATAAATGCTTTATTGTGTGCTTGACTGCGGATTTTTAAAAATTTCCTATTTGTATTTGTTGTGGGAGAAGCAGACATAGTGTAATAATTGAAAATAAAGCTTGTAATTTTTTTTCTCCTGAAATAGATCACAAGAAATAGAGGAAATACTGCAACAAAGCCTACTGATACATTAATCAGGTCCAAAGCCTATCAATGGGTAAAATTTCAGCTATGTTTCTATCAACAGAGGCTTGCTGCATTCTTGCTCTTCCAGAATTTTATTTTGTGACCACTCTGTCAGTATCACTGCCTCAGTATAACATGGGGATCTATAAATAGTTCCTTCCGTGACAAGAGAACTGTAGGAATAGAGCCATGAATTTTGGGATAAGTGAAAAACAAGCACTGAAAGATGACATGCAATTGTCAAGAGAGAAAAACTCACAGTAAGTATCAAGACTTGTGGTCCACTGAGAAGGATACAGAATTAAGTCAGGTTTATGCCAGATAACTCGCAAGAATAGAGAACACTGAAAGCTCCTTGTGGCTTCTCAGCAAAAGGGTGGGTGTTGGTGTACCTTTCTCCTTCCAAACAGCTTTTCTAAGGCTGCAGTGGAAAAAGCCCTGATAATAGACTGAAACCATGTACCAGAGCGAGGAAGGGCAGCTCGATGCTAGCAGCAGCCAGTCCTTCCTCACTCAGATCCAAGCAGCCAGGTTGCATCCCATCCTGAACTCTTCACCTCCTCTCCAGCACGCTTCCCCTCTAAATATAAACTTCACTGCTGACATGATTGCAGCTGGCACTAATATTTTCAGATGTTTTCCATGTTGTCCTTGGTTTCGTTTGCTATGTTGAATCAGGCAAAATTCTGGTTTAAGCAACAAAGAAGTAGCAAAAATGTATGTAGATGAAACAAAAAAATATAGATTAAAAAACATAGGAACCAACCATGGTGTAGATGGGGGGGGGGGGGGGAAAATTAAAAAAAAAAAAAAGGAGACAACCAGGGGGGGGGGGGGGGGGGGGGGGGAAAGATTAATAGAAAGCAAGTGATTTGATGAGCCTGAATTAAGCTGAGATAATAATATTCATCTGAAACATTAAATATTTTTCAAGTGTTAGAATGTCTTTCATCTGTAATTCTAATAGAAACAAAGCTGTACACTGTGAACAAACATACTTGCACCAGAGATATTTGAACTCTTATTACTCATTAACAAACTAGTCAGAGCTGAGGTTCTCCTGGTACTTGAGCAGCTAGAAGGAAAAGGAGAAAAATTACAAACAGCAATTGGCTGCTGCTTTTGTCATTCAGTGGAAGTACACGAACTTCAGCTAAATTCTGTGTACACAGCTCTGGGAGTACATAAAAATTTAAAAATTAGAAGCCTTTCTAAGAACTCAAAAATGCAAGCTAGGATGAATAGAAGCAGAAAAGCTTTATGTACCCTAACAGAAGAACTCTCTCATGCTATTAGATCTCTAGCTTCTTCATGAAAACCCACCTAAAGTAATAGCAATAAGAGGCTGCTGCTTTCTCTGTTGCAGAATGGTGAACACTGCCATGGTATGCAGACAATCCAGGGGTGGTTCAGCAATCATCCAGAATTGCTCTGTGTCACTCCTGATTTTTCCATTGCCATAAAAATAGTGGAGGTGTGAGTTTTGGAGGTGAGGAAGCAGGAACAGGGTTCAGAGTTCTGAGCCAAAGAAAGGGAATGGGGAAAGACCTGCTAAAAAACTATACCAACCCAAAGCACACATATGAAAATATGCCAGTATTAGCCAAGTAACAAACAGGCCAAAGAGAGCTGGAAAATGCCAGAGCCCTGTTTTCCCAATATAACCAGCTGTCACTAACTGCAAGTTTACAAAGAGAACAAGGTTTTCTATTGAAGGGAAGTTTAGGAGACAACGTGCTTGCAGTGGCATCCACTGCATGTTACAGTTCTTCCCACACAGCGCCTGCGTGGCCAGGCTGGACGGCAAATGGTTAAAAGGCATAATCAATTTTCATTAAACAGCTGAAGCCCAAGTACCTACTTGCTTTAGATGTATTTAGTTGTCATACTGTGGGCTGCTTTTCATCATGACTACCAATAAACAAGCTTTTCCATTAATATTTTACACCATTTTCTTACATCTCCCTTTTCTTTTAACAGTGCATGCCACTTAATTCACCCAAACACTTGCACAAACATACAGGGAGAGGACGGAAGGGGTTGCTGTTTGAACTAGTGTACTGTTTATCATAAAATGTTTGGGCAGAAGCTAGTGTACAAAGTCATGTAACCACATCAAGCTGTAATAAGCATACATTTATGCATTTGAATGTGTTTACACATTTGCTGCATGCTGAAAAGGATCTTCAAACTTTTAGCTTGATCACTGTGATAACCTTCTGTTTCTCTTTCTTCAGATGGACATTTACCTCAAAGACCGACCCTATGCACATGAAAGGTCATTCAGCTGTAAAGACAAGTGAGGAAGAGGGATGAGGTAACAAAATAATATTAGCAAAACAAGAGGATTTGGTTGTTTGGAAAATAATAATAATGTCCCTACATTTGTAAAGGACCATGCCCTGTGAGCTTTATTTTGCTCCTAGTCCAAGCAGCCCTGTTTCTGCCTGCAGGAGCATAAGGATAACCAACAAAATCCCCGCTGAGGGCTACTGCGCACATGCTTGAATGAATGAGAACCCTTTAATGCATTTAAGAGTCAGTAACATTATGTACATTATAAATGAAAAGAATAGGACAGTTTTGTGCCTAAAAAAAGTCTCTAAATACAATGTTTCAGGACACAAACAGATTCCCTTGAGTAGTCAGTCTAATTTATATCCTCTATACCACAGTTGCTCATAAAGAGCCTTTCTTGCTGGAAAGCACTAGATATTCATTGCCACTTGGGTACTAGGACACAAATTGCTGGATTTGGAAAACCGCAGCTCCTGTGTTTCTGTGAAATGTCCTTAGCCAGCAAAGGATAACAGAATTTGGAGTCTAATGTCCCATTAACTGTCCTATTAGATAACTAGTACTGCGCTAGTAATTTCAGTTAACTATTTTTAAAAGGGTCCAGAAAGAAGCCCCAGCCTCCCAGCATATCCCCCTGCACAAGGTTACTCCCTTACCACAGCAAGATCTGTAAAAGAAAACTGCCTGCACCTCTCCTATTTCATTGCAAATGCCAACGTTTGGCTGCAAATGCACCACTTCCACTGGAAATTTAAGCTAACAGATCTGACTATATCTGGAAATCACTGAGGGCACACACTGCTTTCCTAAAACCCTGCTGAGAGGGAAAAGCATAAGGCAAGAACAGTCACAGCTTCTGCAGCTTCAGGACTGCTGCAAACTTTTCTGCTCTCTTTTCTGTTCAAAGCTGTGACATCTGGGTTTGCAAACTAGCACCAACAAGAATTTCTAATTTGTCTCAAATCACATGCAGGCGAAGGTATCTCAGCTCAATAAATCAAGATTACTGACTCATGCAGTAGCTTACAAGTATTCCTTTTTATGCTTATGAAGGGAGGGAAGTAGGAAAGCAGGGAGGGAAAAGGGGGAGAAAGGCACAAGATTTCCCGTAGGCTGTTATTATGCATAAGCAATTAATTTTTCCTAACTGGCTGAAAAATGATCTGAAATGGAGCAGAAAAGCAATTTCTATTAAAAACAAACAAAAAAGCATAAAGAACCTAGACCTTGCATGAAATGTACGTGGTACAACTGGGGGACTTTAGGTATAAGGGTTGGTAATTATTGCTGATGGCAGAGGTTCGATTAACACTGCTCAGAGCTGGCAGGGCTCCTGCTCCAAGGGCAGATTTCCGTGGACTGCGAAACGCGGCGCTCGACGTTCCAAGTGTGCCGTGAGGGGGTGGAAGGGCTCTGTGTAATTACACTTCTTGCCAGCCTGCAAAAACAGCCATCCACCACTCCAGCCCAAATATAAAATCTGGCAGAAGGGGACTAGACATTCACACTAATCTGCTGGCCTTCTGTTTCAAATAACACATGCTTGTAAACAAACAAACAAAAGTACGTTTGGGGTTTCAGCCTACAACAAGAAGAAAAAGGAGAGTTTTTTTAAATGCATGGGCTAAAATCTTAATATGCAGACCATCAGTCAAACTCTAATTGCCTAAATGACTAAAAATGCCTAGCAAAATTACGGCAAACACTCTACCTAATGGCTAACATGAAGATATTAAACTGCAAATTAATGACAACTCTTCTATGATATTAACAAAGGAGACTTCAGAAAAATGAAAAATTAGATCATTCTGGAGAGCAGACAGGAAAATGCATAGCTTTCATGCATTGCCTACATGTTTGCAATGAAAACCACACAAAATTTGCCTGAGTTCAGATTTCATTGCAAACATGAAACTTAGCTCAAGGGAAAATTTGCTAATGTTTGCATAACTATTCAGTCTACTGGGGCCCAGCCTCAAGCAAAGCTTTATGATCTAAAGAACTATTCGAAATGTACAGTTTTACATCAAAACTAGATGAAATGGGGGGAAAAAATGACAGTTTCATTTTGAATTATGATGAGATTTTAAATTAAACTTCAGAGGCAAATATAATAACAACACAGACTGCATGAGCACAGGTGAAGACTGAGGATGATGTGCTGCCTAAAATAATCATAAAAATTTTAAAAAGTTTAATCTTGCCCTAACAAGGCCTGTCAGAATAAAAGCTGTTCTCATGTTCACAGCACACCTTGAGGGACAAGGCAGGGGGCACCCCCAGTTCCATGTCATAGGTAAGAAATTGAGGCACAATGGTTACACGTGAGCAATAAAGCTTGACTGTGAACTTAATTCTCATCTAAACATCCTTCCTCTCACTCAGATTTGCTTCTGTATGCAAAACCAATCACATACACACACATACACGCCTGTTTCAAGCAACTCCAAAGCCAGATGGAGTCTCAGCAGCCTCACTTTGCTCATACACTGAGCATATCACTCAGATAGGCTCCACGTGCAGTTGGTCAGTCATTTGGATATCCTCACATCTTCCTCTCAGCATCTGGTGCCATCTATTTGCATGCAGTACTTTCTAAAGCAGTTTGCTTCCATGTTTCTGCCTCTGCCTTATTGAGTCATTCTGGGCTTTGACATCACTGCAGTTGAATTCAGCCTGCTGGGGATATTCGGTGATGGAAACTCTAACGGGCAATCAGACTGGCCTACAAAATAGTTGGCAACCCTATAGCTGCCCAAAAAGATTGTATTGAGTGTGTTCCTTTATATAGGGTCACTAAAACACCCTCCCACATACTGCACAACCAGAGGCTCTCCTTAAGTGAAGAGAAAAATAACAGTAAAATGTATGTTTTTTTATGTCAAAGTAGGATTTTAAATCGAGATAAGTAACAGAAGAAGCATGGCTTATTTTTATCTCAGTATGCTTAATTATAGTCAGACGTATAAACTGTCAACACACTACTGAGGAGAAGGGGGAGAGTAGAAGGGGATTTTTTTTTGGCAGAAGGAAAGGAATGATTTTCTGGTTTGCTTTGGTTTTACAGTCAGCTGATTATCTCAAGATCCATAGTCTTATGTCAGAAAAAGAAAAAATTCCTCATTTTATGGTGGAAACATAGCTTTTAACCTCCACCATGTGAAGGTAATGATGGAAATATTAAGAGTCACTCTCCTTTGAGAGTAATTTATTCCTGGAATAGAGTAGGCTCTGCCAGCAAGATTACATTCAAAAGTGAACAATATTAGAAAATCCCAATGACAAGGACTATTTAGAAAATTACACAGCTAAAAAGTATTTTCTGACTAATTTTGGTCCCCAAGTTAAAAAAATGTTAAAAGGTTGAATTCCCCAAATGGAAAGATCACTTGGCCCAGCTTATAAAATACACAACAGTTCCTTCTGACACTATTTAAACCAGCACAAAGGTCTAAACCACTTAAGGGAGGGACATTATTATTCAGAAGCATTTTGGAAAACCAGAGCAATAGCCATTTTGCGGCTCTAAAGTCTGGGGTAGCACGAGCTCAAAGTGGGCCTCCCCACACTCTGGTTCTGCAGAGTCACACCAAGAACCAGCACAGCTGCATCTCTTCAGCTACTTAGCAGGTCCTGTGAGATCCCCTATAGCAGCATTCTAATCCAGCAACATATTTTCCATTTTGTGCCCCATTTCTGCGAACACGAGCATCTTGTAGCCCCCCCACCCTCTCCCCTTTAGCATGGTGTGGACATGTGCTTTGCACTCAGTATAAATCAGCTCCAAAAGCAGCCAGACCCTGGAGTCACTTGGGCGTCACAACTTTAAATGATGCCTAAATTTCATTTTAAACCTGAGCCAGGGTCACCGCCTGTCCTGATTCTCTTCTCCATTGTATCACCCCAGCAACAGCTGGTAGATATGCTCTGAGCAGTTTGTCTCTTGGCACCTAGTGGAAAACTCTGTCCTTGTCTGAGGAATTGCTTTAATTCTTCCCCTTGCTTTATTCTGTGCAGGATATTAGGTGAACCTCACAGATATCACCTGAACTGACCAGGACATTGTTAATACCCAAAGAACAGAAATTCTGGTTCTGGAATAAAGCAAAGTGTCAGAGTGACCTACTGTAAACCCATTTATATCACACCCTGAATTGAAGGCACGTGATTCTGTCAAATGAGGTATCAAGTAAAGGGGCACTGTCAGCAGCCGCTGCTTTTCTAAACTGTTTCAATAAATCTGCAGAGTGTTTCCTTAAACATCTAAGCCTCTCAAAACCCCTGTGCAATTTTCTTTTTCTACATGCACGGCACGTCATAGAGACAATCAAAAATAACTCTTCCTTGAGCTGATGGGCACTTGGCAACAACAGCTAGAGTTTCTCAAGGCAAATTCAAGAGCAGACAGGCTAAACAGACTGTTTGAGAGTCATAAGCTAGACACAAATGTAAAGTGGCCAAAGGGAGCCAAAACCCTGACACAGGGAGTGCATCCAAATTTTAATGAACCAGTTTGATCAGCAAATCATGTAAATTCGGGATTCACCCAATAAACTCAGACTTTGTCCCCCAGATGTCTATTAACTGGTGAGACCTTTTAAAAAGGCCTTAGGTCTTCTTGGCGTGGCCATTTTTTCCTCTCCTTTTTTCTTTTTTTTTTGGAGAATGAGTCAGTCCAAAGCACCATAGGCCAACCACAGCTACATATGTTTTATGTACATAAATGATCATAAGAAACAAAACACAGAGGACCATTTTATATTATTGTAATTACAGTTGATAGACTCCAGAAGAACAGGCTATATGACACGTCAAAAGAAAGATGAATATGCAATCCTAAACTATGCACTTGGTGTGAGCTTCATAATTATGCACTCTGAGTCTCTCAGAGCTACAGGCCATCAGCCAAGAGCTACATAACTCATTTGGCAGCAAACAGGTACCAAAAAAAGCCCATCAAAATCTGTCATCAGCTTTTTTTTTCTTTTTTTTTTTGCAAGGAATGGCTTCAAGGCACTTTGGAAATGTCTTTAAGTCCCCTGGCTGCCATAGCTAAGTCACCCTGTAGCCTTGACCACTGTTTCAATTACAAGAAGCATCTAGAATGAATCTTTTCTGCCATGTTGAAAGGCAAGTTCCTGACTTTACCTCATAAAAAGTCTTTTCTTCCCCCCCTCACTCATTCCTTGCCGCAGTACCAAGTAATTCTATTTTTAGCACAGGAGGAAGTGTCAAGAGAGACTGTCAAGGGTGGTGTACAGAGCTGACCCACCACATTTTTACATACATTTAATAAAACAATTATCTTCAAAGCTCTTTGTTTTCTCAAAATAGAAAACCAACCAGGAAGCCCAATGAATAATGGGGGAAAATGCATTTATTGGTGTGAAAGAAGACAGTAGGTTTGCTGATGCCAAGATGGGGAAAACATAAATGCTGAAAAAAAATCAGAAAAAAAAGGATTTCTTTTTGCTATTATTTCTATAAATATTAAGTGAGAAATTCTTATTCACAATTTTTTTTCACAGACCATGACATCATTTCAAAGCTGCTGGTAAATGTTTCAAAACCCATTTGAATAAAGTAATGCAGATCTAAATTTAGCCTTTTTTTGTTTTGATCCTGTCAACCTTTTTTTGTGACAAATGTTTCTCTAGCATCATTCAGGTCTGCATCTGTGGCCCTACTCATTTATCTTGCCTTGGAAAAAAAATCCATTTTTGGAAGACAGGCAACCAAAACTTTGGAGTTCTGATCTTGTAAAGAATCATGAAGACACAAAAGTTTTTAGTATTGCATTGATCATGTCCATGAGTTAAATGCAGAGCGACAGACTGTGACTTCACATTCAAGAACTGAATTATAGAAAAAGTACAAGAAAGTTCTTGCCAAATCAAGCCCTCTCCACACCACTCTAACAGGGAAAGGGCCTGTATTATAGAAAGCCTCATAACCTTTATCAGCTGTAATCCCTATTGTCAAAATTCCTAGCAGAAAGCACAAGTGGGCTGAATCCTTGGTACCAGAGAAGTCAGTCACCTGTCATTAACAGAGTCCTGTAGGCATCTTGATGATGTCAGGTTCAAATAAACGTGTTTCACAAACATCATTAATACCCTGATCTTTTGCAGCTTTCCTAAAACACACAATTTACAAATACTCCAAAAAGAAATTTCATATGCATAACCCACAGGTTATACATATTAAGAAACATATAGAGGGCGAAGTACCTTTCTGCAGGAGCACAGCATTTTTCACATTTGCCAGAGGCACATGAGAGAAATGTATCCCCAAAATCCCTCTCTTTTGGTCTCCAATACTCCTGGTTCTCCTCTCAATATGCCAAAAGCTCTCCTGCTCCTAATTTGACACTGCAGTGTCAGTGTACAAGTACTGGGAAGAAGAAATCAGGTGCAGAACTTGTTTTCCTTATCTGCTGCAGGGTTGAGATTTGAGAGAGGTGCACAAAACCCACATTACCATACTTTGAATTATGTAAGAGCAAAGCAGCCCACGTTTGACTGGAGCATGGGGTAGCTGCCACCACACCCCATGGCAGAGGCACACACCACCACCTCCAGGACAAGAAGCTGATATAAACCAACAAATCAACATCTTCACAGGGAAGTAATTACAGAGGAGGCAGAGATTTACCAAAATGATTGTAATAGTGTGATGTTAACAACATACACCACAACATGGCATACTTTTCCCAACACGACAGTGACTGAGTGCCATCATTGTCACATATCAGGATCTTTCTAAAAAAGGATAGGAAAGGTTGGTTTTGCACTCCAGCAAGATATTTGAATTTAAGCAGCTGTGTAGTTTTTTAGTCTTTAGTCTGCCTTTGGAGTACATTTGAAAGTGAAAGGATCAGAACAATAAATCTGGCTGTCAAAACGAAGGGTTCATCTGTAAACAGCAACCTGACAAATCTAACAGACTAGTCTGGTAACTATGACAAAATAAGAAATGAAATCTCCATGTAGATCACTTGCAGAACTGGCTGCATGAAACTTGTCTCAATGGTGTCTTTATATGTTTACATGTGCATAGATACATGTATAAAATCACTTCTCAAGTTTTTCAACTTTATTTTCAGCCGCAAGAATTCAGTAAGTGGTATCATTTTAGCTAAAACACCAGCAGTGCAGAGAAAAGTAACTTTAAATAAAGCAAAATTCTTGCTCAGACTTTTCTTTATGCTTCTCCAAATTTGGAGATAATTACTACCAGCAAGAGAAGGATTTATTTCTTGCATTCTCCTTTTAATAAATGGAAAATGCCTAGATGACAGACTGCATAGAATTATCATTATATGTACTCAAATATCTTTTTGCATGCTCAGAACATACAGGCTGAACCATGCAACCTCAGAACTGCGGCAGCTTGCCAAATTTCAGGATGCAAGTTGCAACAGTGGTGCAATGAAGCTGTACTGTCCTATAGTACCTTGATAGCAGGGATGACTCTGGTACTGTTTCCTGTGTCAAACCACAGCAACATCCACTCACAACTATTGCTAGTAATAAAAGCTTGAAAAACATCACTCACCATTGCAGATGCACTGTCATAGGTGCTCCAGGCTTCTACATTTATTCTAAAATGCCATTTTAAAAATTGATGTTGGCAAATTTCTTGGCTTCAGATGCTGCCTCAGCCCTTCAGATTCTCCAGTAACAATTATAATAGCTTTCCAAATGAACAAACTCATAAGTACTGGACCAAAAATACAGCACAGGAATAGTCCCACAGAGATCAATGGACTACCCAAATGCATTAAATTTAGCAGGAATGGTGCCATATGAATATTCATTTGTCTTCATATTGATCAACTAGAATTCTCACAAGGTCTTGAAGGACACATTTCCTTTTCACAGAAAATACCCCTAATTCTTAGCTTTTCAGGAGGTTGAGGATATAAGAAAGAAGGATAGTCTGTATGCAAGGAGATGCTTTTAATTTTGTCCCACTCAACTTACAGGACCCACAGTGGGAAGTTAAAATGCATCCATGACTTGGATTTGGTTGTTTCCAAATAGTTATTAGTTGTCCCTAACCGTTGGGGTCTAAAAAAAGTAAATAATAAAATAACAAAATAATAATATAACCACACTTTATTAATGAGGCTTTAGATACATGTCAAATTCTTCAATTTGCCAGAAAAGTCATATACAGAAGATACAAAACACTCCCTAACTAATCTGCAGCTTGTAAACATCTTTTGAAAACCACAATTTGCATAAGTTATTTGTGATATGGTCAGGTACATCTCAAAATCTGATCTCCATTTAGATGGCAAGAATACTTTGCATCAAGCACCTACTAAACAAGAGACAAAACTATTTTTCTCTTTTACAGTTCAATATTAGATGCACATATCAGCTATGAACTGCTGCATGGGTATCATTAGAAGTATGTTCCCAGTCTATGTTCCCAGTTCACAGCAGGGTACACAAAGTTGCACTGGTTTCTGCTGCATCTGCCAAAAGACTCAGAATGACACAGATCTTTACATCAGAAAACATGTGCTGTGCATTTAAAACATTGCTCAGCTATATTTGTAATTGCTAAATTAATGAGTAATGTCACCCCATTTGTGTATTTCATTATGAAATATAATATGCTCACATAGACCTAATCCTACAGACCATCAAGTAAGCAAAATTCAGAGGAAGACTATAAAGGCTGATATTAGAGTACGACAATAGCATAAGAATCACAGAGGATTTCCCCCTGAATTTCAAAACTTCTTGGTAACTGCCCTACAACTATGGTAATTACAACTGTAAGATGGAAATGAACTGGATCACAAACCTCTGAGGAACAGATTTGCAAAACCCTAACCAGGATCGACAGCCATAAGATCTTCCATTCATTACAGGACCATCTAAATAACTAGATCAAAAAACACTGCTCTGTTTGAAGACAAATTCCCACAGAGATTTCATCCACATGCATGAGAAGAGAAAATAAGGTTTATTGTATGATGAAGGCAGTAAGCAGAGGAAGAACAGAACTCTAGGAGAGATCCATGGATCAAGGTCAGTTGAAAAGGCTGCTCACTAAGACCTCAGCAAATCATGACACAGGCAGGCACAGCCTGTAGTTTCCAAGAGTTCAAGCAGGGACTCTGTGTAGAGCCAGCATCTTCCTGAGGCAGAAGCTGCAGAACAGCCTCAGTACCTGACTTTAGGAGACCCAGCCACTACTCCCCAGCCATGCTACGACTCCAGGGCACCTGAGTACACTCTGTAGTGACTTTGGACCCTGCTGTCTTCCACTTTTCAAATGCTGCTTGTTCCCTAATGATGGTACAGGTCTTGTGTCTTTCATCATCTAAAAATACACTGTTCACAGGGTCAGACAGGTGGGTCACCACTGAGGCAGAGCCTCTTACAGTTCTCAAAGGAATTTTTGTTCAACAGCAAGTTTTATAATATCTATTATGAAGAAAGAAAAAAAAAAAAAAAACTGTATTAGAAGACCTGAGCCTTCTTCTGTTTAGAGCTTCAGTGTTGCTTATGATGGCCAAGGATCCAGTCCTTTATTGCTGTCCTCTAGAAGAGATTAATCAGCCCCAATGGCTTTGGTGTGGATGAAATTGCAGTGCTACTTTATGACTATTTGCAAGGACCATTTCCCACCCCCAGTACCAGGATCACACACCATATGCTCTGGCTCAGTGCAAGGCAGGAGAGAGCACATGGCTTCAGCCTGCACCAAGCACACAGTGTGTTCTCTAGCATGTTCTACACTAACCCTGTGGACTCAAACCCATAGTGCCCTGCTAGGAAAACTTCTTTTAACCAACTTGCAACAGACAGGAACAAACAGACTCCAACTGAGGGGTCAGAAGACTGTCTGAAGGGATGAGGAAAGCCTCACTAGTTTCCTGCAGCTGTCATTGCAAGCATTGACATGCCTCAAAAAGTCAGCATGGTAACTATCATTTTCTTTTGAGGTCTAGTGATAGCAACTTTCTTGTGTAACATTTTTATACTCTACCTGCCATATCAGGCATCTTTGCTATTTCAACAGCATCAGCACAAACAATTTCCTAAGTAGTCCTATTCTGTCAGCTCAAAAAGATGGATTTGTTTACTCATTCAGACTCATTAAACTAGCTAAATGTTGGCTTTGCCTTAGAAAACACCTTATGATTATTAGGCAGCAACAAGAAAAATGAGCATCAGTTTTCCACAAATCTGAAATTTGTACTCTGAAAAAGACCCTGTGATTTCTAGTGTAAGGCTGGGGGGGATCGGTGATATACAGCCTGCAAGCTCAGGATACACATACTAAGCCATTTAATGACCCTATGCAATTCTGTCTTTCCTCTTAAATGGGAATACTTTAGATGCAGGGAAGAAAAGACAGCATATCTGAAAAGAGTAAAGTATCCCTCATTCTTTCTCTAAATCTGAAGATATTTAAAAGACATCAAGAGATGAGAAGGTCAATTTCCCTAAAACATTATGTGAGAGTTCATGAATGAGGAACTGTGTTCCAGAAAACAGTCTCTCACAGCACATGCACCACCACAAACACCAGGTTTAAGTACAAACCCTTTTCCTTTCCAGCACTTGATGCCTTCATGAGCTGGAATACTGCAGGCAGCTGTACTTGTGGTTTGGTATAGCAACTCTATCCTGAAAACAAATCTTTAAAGAAAAAAGTGACACAATTTTGCTGCAGGCACTATAACTAGATAACTTTGCTCTGCATAGATGAAAAATTTGGGGAATATGGAAGAAGCTCAAGAGACATAGTTTGGTTTGTGAAAGGTTCAGGTGCTTTATTTGGAGCTCATTTCCAAATCTTTCTGATATTTTGTACCTCTTCATTTCAAGACAGAACCAGGACATACGCACTGATTTTTATCATGTCTAGCCATTCCATCATTCCCCACATTTTCCTGGGCACAATACCACAGAGAACACCAGACTTGGCATCAATAAAGCTCCAGGTTCAATAGCAAATACTGCATGTCATCTTGCATCCCATTTTTATTCAAATCAGCATCAGGTCTTCACACAGAGGTAAATCATAGATAGCTCCCACAAATACATGCTTAGCAAAGGCATAATGTAATATACAATGAAAGAAAAGTGATCAGACAATCCTACAAATTAAATTTGTTTGGCTCCTGTCAGAAATCAAATATTTGTGACAATTCTCAGTCTGTTTAAAACCTCTTATCTCAAATTTAAACAGGATTACAGTTGGCTTGCCATCTTATTAGCTGTATGCAACACGTAAATGAAAAAGTAAACAGGTATTTATGGAGACAGACATTTTTCTCAAGCTGACACCCAAAGCCAAATGATGTTTTTATTAGCAATTTAACTAAAAAACTAATTTTTTTGTCCATTTGACCTTGAAAGAAAGCATTATGTTAATACTTTGCCTGCCTTTCCCTCTATCTAATGTCATTGATTTTCTCAACTGAAAACATGGGGCCAGTGGGCCCATCTCCTGGCCATGGCCAGTGAGTCAGTACACTTGGGAGGCATCAGCTGTAATTTGCAAAGGGAAATAGATCATGTCTAGAGCAAAATGCATATAAAGAAGCACTTTTTCTAGAGTTTGGCCATGTTACACTACTGCTCAAAAAGGATGGCCAACTGGTTATAGATTATTAGAAAAATTAGCCTGCAAAAGTCTTCAAAAGGTCGTTGAGATTATTCCACCAACTTGCTGTTGCCCCAAGGCAAGACAAACTCTACCTATGTCTTTCCTGCCTGATGGTTGTCTAATCTACTGGAATTTCTGTTACTGGAGGTCCTTTACAGCTTCCCCAGACAATATTATGAGTTCTTTACCATCTATCTGTCTTTACCAGTAGAGCCAACCTGAGCCTTTCTTTCCTGCGCTAGTTTATACCCATTGACTTCCTCTCCTACCTGCCAGGGCCATGGTTACCAAATTGACTTCTTTGCAGCTGTTTGGTACATGTTTCAAAATGTATTATTTCCTTTCTCATGTAGGTAAAGAAAATCTGATTTCAATATTCCATGCAGATGTTTCTTCAATCCCTTAAACCTCTATTTTAGATCTTCTACCCAACTGATTATACCTGCAACAAAAACTTAAACCCAGGAGAGTAATGTGAGATCAGAAGGTTCATTTTATGCAGTTTGGAAAGCTGTGACCTTTTAGAGCCTTCCAAAGCACCTGCCTTCATCCTCCTTGCAATCACACAACCCCGTTGATGCCTGTTCAGCTGCTTAGCCAGGACTGTACCAAACTTTTATATTAAACAACTACTTTCACTGTTCTCTGTCCTGCTTCTGTCCTGCTGCCTATTCATATCATCCTCCTCCACACTTACTCCTATAGAAATACATCCCATTTCTTCAGAATGGTTCTTCAATTTCTCTTCAAATTTTAGATCTTCCTAAGCTTGAGCGTTACCTACAAACTTGAAATGTGTCATCATCCAGCTTGTGTAAATTTTCAACAATACCAAGGTCCAGAGAAACCTCCCCAGAGCCCTGCACAGGGGCACACTATTAAAACAAAGGATCATTGATAGTGTCCTTCTCTCAAAGAGTTTGTCACTGCCTGCAAGAATCTCATCTTCTGTTTCCCTCACTTCATTATGAAACTGTCATATAAACCAGAGTCATAACTCCAGCAAACTCAAGACATAAAGCATTTTAAGTCATGTAATGCCTTTTAGCTGCTTTTAGCCTTCCCTCCCACAGCCATCACCCAAGGAGAAACCAGAGACACTGAAACTGGACTTGTTACCAGAAGCAGCAAGAACTTGAGCTTGTGGTTACACTTTCAGCAACAATACTGTACAATTAATCTTAATCCATCTCTGCTCAGCTGCTCATTCATACCTTTGTACTGCTTAGAACTAACTGCATGCACCACACTTCTGTGTGGAAACAGAATCTGAAAACCAAGCAATCCAAATGCCTGTGCATGACAGGAAAGAGGCAACATCATGCTTAGTGCTGAAAAAGAAAAGTTTCCTAGACTACACCAGTATTGTAATTGGAACTTTAAAGTAGAACCTAAGCTTCTGAGACTAAATTTCTCATGAACTAAGTAGTGACAGGTTTCAAAGAGAAATCCAGAGGTGCTTGAGCTGTGTAAAGGTATTAATTTTGTCAAGAACGAGGCAAGATAAAAGTGGAAGCATCTTGTGGTGCTCCTCACCATCTGCATGCCAGCAGTCACTAACCTAAGACTCACGAGAGCAGAGGTGCAAGGAAATTCAGAGAGTTTCATACCGTGTGTCAGTGAAGAACTATGCACACTGCAAGCTGCAGCCAATGGGCCATGCTGAAGCATTAGGAATGTGTCTTCAGTCAACATGGTTAGAGCCTAGACTGAAAAAAGCCAACCTTTCTACAGTTTTTGGGATTCTCCTGAATTTGACCTCATACCATACTTCAATTTTAAAGAAAGCTGGAATCCAAAATTTATAAGGTATAAACAATTCCTCCCTACATTAATGTAAATTTCTGAAAAGTACAATAAGTTTACATATATGCTTCAGAACATAATGCATCCTTCCACATATTTTATTACTCATATAGAATGTATATAGGACTCAATTCAGAATGCCATCTTCACAGACAGTCAGTGCAAGCACCTTCCCTTTCAAGACATGGGACAATTTCACCACTGTATTTAAAGGCAGTGCCAGAAAGAGGATGACAGTACTTGTTTTTTTGTTAATGTCACTGTCCTTTCTGTCACTGGATTAAATGGTAGCTCTTTAAACATGCTGTCACATCAAACAGCAGAGACAGAAACATTAATTTGCCTTCTGCTTTGGACATGACAGCAACTATTTTTAATTACATTTCCATTCATAATCAGGCTTCCAACATGTGAGTTCAATGAACTCTATTTAATTGTTTTCATGGTCCCTTATACAAGCCAGCCAAGGCTATAATTACTTTTATTTCTGTGTGTGAAAAGGCAAAGAATCACGAAATAACTTACATTCCTAAAGCCTGTTGCCACTGGGCAGGAGTGCTCTGGATCATCACCACTGGCAACAATAGACAATGCTGTAAAAATAGCATTTACATATGCAGCACAAGAGACCAGCTGGCCATCTTAGGACAAGGGAAATGCAGCTCTTGTGACCTCAGCAATAGTTGCCTGTGCCAGTTTAAATCTCCAACAAAGGAATTTAAATGAATGTTGATAACTGCCCAAATAGACTTTACCTTCAGTAATGAGATTAATTCTTATTGTTATTGCCAGTTCTGTCTATAATAAAGATGGAAGGTCTTTTCAGTAACATATGGAAAGTCATTATAGCCGCAGTCCAAAAGTAATTGCTCATGGGCAGTGTGCTGTTGACTTGCTTCAGTTTGTTGCTTCATCAGTTCACCCATGACCTGGAGGAATAATTTATCCTTTGCCAATATAGCAGCAGCTCAGTTTCCATACTTGTTAGTGTCTGGTGTCTGTTACAATTACAGTTCTCAGCAAATCCAAAAGTCATAGAACATCTTAACGTCTATGAAATTCTGTGTCCACCATGACCATGTGGTACTGAATTCTAGATTAATGTTAGATTTACTAAATTGAATGATACAACACATTTGGCTTTTGAAAACAAATTTGGGAAATGGAATATTCCAGTTGCCATGAAAAAGCCCAGAGAGAAAAATCATACTGTATCATCAGAGGAAGATACTGATAGCATGATTACAGAGAGTACAATATGTATAATCCAACTTCCAATTTCCCAAGGACAATCACAGATTACACCCTCCTGAATGGGAGCCAGCTGCAAAATTTACAGCCCTCATGAAGTAGAAACAGACAAGATCTGAATCTGTGGGGTCAGTTCAAAGCCATAATTAGAAATATTACATCTTTCACTCTTCCAGGTCTCAAGATTTTACCAGGTGTCACTCAGACATGGAAGGGAATGGAGCCTAGCCATGACCATAACCAATGTGGCTGTTCCCCTACAGCCTGCATCCCTCCCCAGTCAGCTTGGAATTGGCTGGGCATTTTCAAGTTTAGACACTGGATAGAAATCTCAAAGTTAAAAAAAAAAAAACAAAAAACCTGTGGCTAAGAGATTTTTATTTAGAGCTCCCTACTTGTGGAAAAGCAGGCAGAAAGCAGCAGCAGCAAGTCCTCTTGACATGGGGACAGTCAACGCACACACCCTTCTAAATTAGCATGGCACAGTAGTGCCTTGCTCAGCTGGGCTAACTACGAGTACCTAGGGAGGAGAGAAGAACCAAAGGCACTGAATGGTTACACAGACACAGCAAATATTGGCTCTCCTAATCCTATTTCTCATGAATCAAATTTGTTTTCAAGTTTTTAGTTTAAAAATACGAAAATAAGATTAACTCAAACTGCCTTAAAATTATATGGATTGAATGAAACACAAGAAATCAAAGTAACTTATTTTTATTTTTAATAAAGGAAATCTCTACTTAAAATCAAGACTGGACTATTTTTGCCTTTATTGTTTTTGAAAGACTTCCTCTAGTCCCAAACAGAAATAATTCAAGGAAGTCTTACATAAGTGATCTCATTAGGTGATCCCAACAGTCCTCTCTGTCTTCAAAACCTACGAATCTGTTTTCAGACCCAGCATAAAAATCAAGAAACTGAGTCTCATAAAAAATATCTTGAGGATTCTTATCAAAGGAAAACTCGTTTGCATATTTCTAAGTCACAGCACATACATAAAAAGAAAGTGTAAATACAAAACAACTGAGAGATTTCAGTTTTAAAAATCAATATTAAAAGAGTGGAAATAAATTCACATTCTGAGAGGATAGATCTATAGCTCTCCAAATTTTTCCAATAATCCTCTTGGTTATCCTTACTTCAAACCAGGCTACCACTCCCTTAAGTCAACATACCCCCCACACCCGTACCTGTCCCTTGCAGTGAACTTTATGACAATGTTCACATACAGTCTGACCTCTTGTGCAGGGCCTAAGAGGGGCCACTGTGATCTGTACGTCAGTATTCACACATCTGTTCTTTCTGTTCTTTCTCAGAAGGAGTAAATTCTTTCTTTCCATATGAACTCTGAAATTTGACATATAGTTACAGCAGTGTCTTGCACGGAGAGGTGCAAGGTCATGGAGAGAGTGACCCCCACCCTTTTCCTGATAATGATGCAATAGTTCTGTGTATCCACACGCTGATGCTGGACATGGAAGGGAAATACATTGAGTATGAGTATGGATGTTACTGATGCCTGGAAAAACATGACAGAAAAACCTTGTCCTTAATATGCCTACTTGAGGATAGGACAAAGGCTACTGTAAATCAAGTCCCAAAGATACCATTGCAGTTATAAGTCTAGGAATTTTTCTTGACAGTTATTTCCCATAGTCCTAAAACAGATGCAAGAATGCACACCTTATTTTTTTTTTATTTTCAAAAATTCTTCCTGTCAAGCCATCTGACCTGCTTAGAACAGGAAAAAAAAAAAAGACTAAATAGAGCAAGATATTTTTAGCATTCCTAAAGGAGCTTCTTCCAAATGTCATTCATTATAGAGCTACATGAAATCATTTCTCTGGACACTCACTCCAGAATCTAGGACAAAGTTAACAACCTCAGCCACAGCCCACCCCAGAGAAATACTGTATTCCCTGTTCCAGCATAATGTATTCAATTCAAATTGGTTTGTTCCTCAGCCAAGGGACACAGCAACATAATTTACTATTTCCCTTTTGAATATCCAATACAGAATAAATCTGATCTGCTGGGGAAGTGTTTTGACAGTCTAGCCTGAAAGCACATCATCTGTTTCCTGAAGCTTCCTTCCAAAGCTTCAGCAGCTATTTTTACACCATTGCACCCGTAAGGTCTTAGGAAAAGGCAGGTGGAAGGGAATTAAATAGTTTACAAAGAGTGAACAACAACAGCGAAAGGTTCTAAAAACTTAGTCAACAGTTTATATCCATTATCCTTTTGTTGCAAAGCACCTGCAATGTTGCACCTCAAAAGTAAGATTGTTAGCTTGCAAACATGATTCTAATAATCATTTTTTTTATATAACATCACAGCACTTTTGAATTTTGAACCAAATCTCCACTTGTTAGTGTGAGGAAATACAAACCAAATAATATTGCCTAGCAATAGCATGACTCATCTTTCTCTATAATCCTCTGTTTCTTTCAGGATGGCAGTTTTCTCCCTACCCCATATTTTACAGGCACTGCCACATGATGAACGGCACACAAGAATAAACAACATTTGGATTCAGGTTGCCTACCTGTGGTCTTCCTCAACTCCTCCCTGCCAGCTGCACATAAATTACATGTATTGGCATCACATCACAGCCTCTCATGATTATTCAGTTGCAGAGTAATGCCAGTTCAGCATTCACTGATGCTGCTTCTCCAGCCTCACTGAAATTTACATAAGTAGAAGTATGGTTGTGTTGGATGTGTGGTACCTTTTAGGATCCGCAAGTATGCTTTTAGTCTACATGTAGTTTTCTCTACCATGAATTTTAGGTGGTTTACAGAAAAGAACCAATTTTCAACACAATCAAGTGGGCAGACATAGAGAGGAATAGTTGTGCAAAGAAAAATTCTTGTATGGGCAACAAAACCAGCTGTGGTAGGACACGCTAACAACGGCAGGGGCACTGGTGCACTTCCATTTTATTCTGTATGATTCATCTGCCCATGTCCAACATTCACAGCACAGAGGTCTCACGTTGCTAAAATTTGGACAGGAAAAAAGAACAAAAGCTGATATTTTATTCACAGTCACATTAAAACTGTGTTTTACTGCTTTTTTCTTATGAGGTAAAGGAGGAGAAAGCCGAGAGAAATTATAGTACTTAACTAGCGTGCAACTCTGGAGGATGTAGTACTCAATGAATACCTTCATTCACTGTGAAGGATGTATAAAATACTTATGTGGACCTTTCTTAGCCATCAATTTTTTCAACCTTTAATATTAATTCACTTCCATTGTAATTTATCCTTCATTTTTTCTGCCATTTTCTATTTTTTCCTCATTTTCCTTCTTTTATTCCCTAATCCTCCTTTATTTATCATATTTCAAGAGGGTCAAGAAACTGACCCATTTGAACACACTTTAAAAAGTTTCTCACTTATGTTTTCAGTACATACCAATGTATTTGATGATAAGTAGAAGAACAAGGAAGCCTGATGACAACATTAGTACACCTCCAAAATCATCTGAAGGTGCAATAAAATGCAAGGAAATTATTTTTTCCCCTTTTCGCATTTAAAATGCTCCTGCTTCAAGTTGTTTTTGCTTGTGGAATGTACAAGCTTGTCCCGCAGGACACTGGATCCCATGCAGCTCTGTCACTTCATAATCAGACCCAGAATGTGCACCCCCATAGATGGAAGGAGGAGGCTGTTTTCAACCATGTCAGTGGACCCATTTTGAAGACCTGCATAATCCATAATTCACATGCAGATGGTTTAAGCAGATCTCCTATATGGCTGCTACCAAATACCTTACGTGGAGGGAAATCTGTTAAATTGGCCCTTTCTGTACATACATCAGTGCTTTAACAAAGTAAACAGTAGTGGCAAAAGACTTTTTAGCCACCACCTCTTAATCTAAATTTACCCAGAACACTTGCTGGATTATTTTTCTTTTTTATTGTTGTTTTTGTTATTTTTTTTTACAGCTCTCAGCCAGTGTTGGCAAAGCTTGAAAACAAGGCCTCAGTAAAAGTTTGGGAGAAGACAGTCAGGAAAAGTAAACCAAGTCTAGCCCAAAGTGATTATTTTTTAAATAAATAGAGTGGTTTATCATCTTGTAGTTGGTAAGATTTTTTTTTCCTTTTTTTTTAAATAGCCATGAGGTTTTGCCAGTTTAAGCACAAACATAGTATGAAGTATTTTTAGTTCAATAGTTGTGGAGTTTTCAAGGCTGTCTGACTCAAAAGTAAGGGAGCTCATCCTCAGCCCTGTGCCTAAATATTGATTGGTGTTTAGTGATATCCAAAATCAATTAGATCCCAATGTCCAGTGTAGAGCACATCAGAATTAATTAGTGTCAAAGATGGCAACTGAGACAAAAAGTGAGGCAAGAGCCATCCAAGTTAGTCAAGAACTGCTGAAAAAGAAAAGATGCTGAACAAGATGATCACTTGTAGTGGACATTCACAGTCCTGAAACTCCTCCAGTCAACAGGAAACTACACCTGCTCTCTATCACAACTAAAACTGTTTCCAGTATTGTTACAGCCCAACAAAGATGACTCTTTCCTCCTCCTACCACAAAGGATTAACAGTGAAAATATGATTAAAATGTTTCTGATACTTAAGGAGAGAAGAAATATCAGCCAAAACACCTTGAAACTACTTAGACAAGATTAATTATAGTCAGCAGGGACTGACGGAGTTTTATTGAGATAGTTTCAGCAATTTCAGTCTTCAAAAGAGAACAAAGAGTACAAAGCCTCCAGGTGAGAAAAAGAATCCAGGAAGTAGAAAAGTGACAGCATTGAATGACATAAGGAACTATGGCCTGTTAGGCTCTGTGTATCATTTAGGTCATGAAACAATTTGTAAGCAAATGTTAGGATCTGTGTATCATGTAGGTCATGAAACAAGTTGTAAGCAGATATACAACAGTCATGTCTCAAGTCTTGAACTAAAAAGGCCATCAGGAACCTTCTAAGTAATATAACCATATATATCAGATCATTTCCAAATGCTATATTTTCACTCGCTCAAGTAGGAGTCCAGCTGTGGACCGCTTGGAAACACAACCACAAACAGTTACTCAAAACACCAGGAGGTACCCACAACGCAAAAGTGTGCAATGGGATAGGAAATATTGGCACAGACTTGCCAAGAAGAAACAAAGAAATGTTAATCTAAATTCTTCTGCTGACAAACAGGATATATCCCTAAGAAAATTATAGCATGTGCACCTTCTGTACCCACACACAAACACTGGGGTTTGTGAAATCTTACTTGAGCCTGCTAATATTCTCCTAAAGAGATTGGAGAAATAATTATGAGATGGACACAAAACTGGTTAGGAATAAAAAAAAGCCACTACTACTAAAAATGTGAACCAGGCCAAGAGAGAAGCTGCTCAGCTGAAGCCTTAACACCCCTTTACCAAGGAACCTGGACTAACTCAAGAAGCAGCTGTCCTATCCTAGACTGTACTATGCTGGTGCAAAACAGCATCTGCCATATATTTGTACAGAACTTTATCTATGTGATATCTCCAAGTTGAATGGAAAGGTTGTGAGGTTCTACATTTGGGCATTTGCAAGGACCTTAAAAGAGAAGCATTCCAAATCCTGCCCAAATTCTCTATGCTGACTCTTTGGTCATTAGCTCCTCCTGTCTCAGGGGCTGAATCATCCAACTCGGTTACAGTTTCTCCTTGGTGGTTTTGTTGATTTTGTGTTTTGATGGGATTTTTTTTAAGTGTCCTTAAATATTTATTGAATTCAGGACTATACCAGATGTGCTTTTAAATGTCTGAGGCATTGTTTGTAATCAAATCAAAACTTTGTTTTAAGAACAGATGCTCAGGTGATGATCCTGAAGCAGCTTCTGCAACAACTTAGGGTGAACCAGTTTTAGGGAGATCATCCTGCAATCAAGTACTCTTTTTGCTTTATTTCAAAGAACCACAGAAACCTTACATACTTATCTTTAAATTAAAACTTTAAATCATGCTTTGCTGTTCCATATACTCAAAGTTATGTAAGTATGAAATAAAGCAGAAAAGAAAAAAAAAGTATTGTACACTGCATTCTATTTAAACTCTAGATGTCTTAAGTAAAGCTACAGATCTTACTTGATTGCTATGCATTACTATATATGTTATTATGTCAACTCATGAGTTACAGATATTGCATTGGTATCTATCAGCTGTCAGAGCTTCTGCAGATCCTGCTAAAATCCAGGAGTGCCTTCAGTTCCCTCAGCTTTGCAAAAGAGAGAACATGCATCTGGCGTTGTGTGCGCTGCATATACGAAGTTCATGGCCAAGCCCAGCATTTTTTAAACAGGAAATTCCTAGGGGCCAAATCTCAAAGCTGTTATTTAGCTCTACGTTGTGCCAAGAGTCTTTACAATTCCAGCACAGTCCTACAAACCAAAACAAGAGCTGTCTCTCACGAAATGCAGGGTCCAGCTCAATGACTAAAAATTACTTATTTTCCTTAAGTGAGGGCCCCTCCTGGATTTGATCTCTACTGCAAAGACAAAGAGGTTTAGCCATTTGGGACTAACATAGTCAACAAGAATGAAAGCTACTCACAATCTTTGTCTTTCCCTATTTCACCATAAGGTCCCAAGCAACATGGTATGTCATAGCTTTGAGCACAAATCAAAGCAGAGCAATGTACCGGGTGTACACACACCAAGGACTACATCTTGGGGCAAATCTACACAGACCTGCATGGGGTATAGCATGGCAAAGACATGAGCAGCCACCTTAAATCCAGAATGACCAATAAGTAAAGTAATATTAAATATTATTCATAGAGCCTGTAAAGAAATTATTTTTAAAATACTATTACTAATTGGAGAATTAGCAATTTTCAGTCCTGCCTTCCAAGGTTGATATTATGAAGAATTTAGAGAGCATTTCCTGTTGTACAAGCACGAGTAGGTTTGTGTTTAGCCATTAATCTCTGAAGGCCTTCAGCAAAGGGTTAGGAAACTGAATACTAGCAATTGCATTCAAAGCAACAAACCTTATCACTACTCAATTCACACACCTGGACTGAACCCCAGGTTAAACATGCTCAGAGAACAGAGTGGCAGTATGGGTAACTTAACCTCCTCTACACTCCATGTCATCAGCAAAAAAAAATTGGGAGTTTTGGTAACAATTACACACAGAGGGAAATTTCGTCACTCTGAGCCTTGAAATAATGCAATGGCCACAGCTGCGTGCTATGTGCACATGCTCACACAGCCCTTATCAGCTACTCCCATTTGCAGGTAGCAGGAAGCCAAATTCCCTCAGGTGTGAAGACAGCACAGAAGCTGGGCTGGTGGAAAAAAGGCCCTGACATCCATCACTCAGGAAAGAGATAAAAGCAAGAATACCTGCGCAACTTATGCTTTTCTGCAGCCTGTCTACACCGAATACTGCAAAGGCTTTGCACTCAAATTTCAGGGTCTTTCTTCTCTGGGTCTCTTCTGCTCCACCCCTCTTTTATTCTGCTCCATTCCCACCACCACTTTGGTTCAGAGTAAAAGGCAAACAATTCCTGTTCTCCTTGTTTTCTTGTCCTGCATTCCTCTAGTAGAGTATATTTACCTTCTCAATTCTTGATGAAGCTCTGGTTTATTGGAGCAACAGCTATTCTTTATTGCTTGTATTAAACAGAAAAAAAAATAAGGACTCCATTTCTAACCATGAAGTTCAAAGAACCCATTTTTGCCTCCAATCTTCAAATTTTATGCAGCAGGCTCCATGATACAAATTTAATTGTACTTCAGTGCAGTTATTTCTCTTACATCTTTCAAAATCCCTTTCAAATATCCCCATACAAATAAATCAGTATTAAAATCAGTTCCTTCTAAAGGATCCATTACAGCAACTTTGATTAGACTTTAGGCACCAATTTCATTTTAGAGCCCATTTAAATTAGACCACTTTAAAGCTTTATACTGAAGATACCTTCCAACTCAGAGGGGTTCAAATAGATGTTGTGTAGCCTGTCACATAGCTATAGCCCAAGAGAGTGTAGCAAAGTTCACTAGATTTCTGACAAGAAAGGCTTCTTGTAGAGGAACAGAAGCATACAAAGACTCACAAAACCATCACTCTAGCTTTTTGCTACCAGGTCCTCCAAATTGTGCTACAACACCACCTTGGCAGTGGAATTCTGTGTTTTTCCTTATCTATTATGTTGTAGCTGATGGTTCCATAAAATCATAATGCAATGTCTTTGGGGAAGAAGTTTTTTCAAGTCTAATGAAAGATTTTAATCACAGCTTTATATGCAGCTTTTGGAATTTTTGGCACACGTTAAGGGAGACGCTTGGAAGCTTGAAGCATGATGGCATATTGTTACCAGTCAGATTAAAAATAGCAAGGACATTTTTGTAAAATTTTTGCAGAAAGAATAAGAGGACATCAAACTTAGGAGCTTCCACTATACACACGTTGTAGCAAAGTATTTTATTAGTCTGCAACATCAGATTAGATTTGTAGTTTAATTACAGAGACACGTAATTCATATCAGTCTGAACTGAAACAGTCTTCTGCCTATTCAAGGAATTAATAGTTCAGTGAATCCACGTAGAAGAAAAAATAATCCAATAGACTCTGACAATCAAGAGATTTGACCTAAGAGCCGACAGTCTTAGCCCCAAACATATCTACAAGAAAACATGAACCAGATACCTGAGAATGTAATGCTGCTCAAAGAATGTACCCTGCCTAACCACAGTAAAAAGGGATTTAGTCTCCTGTGCTCTGGAGAAAGACCAGAGAACTCAAAACACACATATCAAATTATGACTTACTGTGGAGAAGTTTTTCTTTCGTGACCCCCTAGATGACAAGTGAAATCCCCAAAGCATGGCACTGTTAACCAAGCATACTTTTCTCTTTTTTTCTTCTTTAATAAGTGCCAGCAGGAGACATCTTTGCATTGGAAATGATGGGAAGTTGAGGTTCAAAGTCAGACCACTCAGGAACAGATGTTTCCTAGTGAAAAGCTATGCATGAGGATTGAGATTTTCAAAAGGAGCCAAATAATCACTGGGTGCCCTTCCACGATAAACTGTGACACTGTAATCATCATTAGTAATGCTACAAACCCAGAGTCCTAATTGTACAATCTTGAGTTAAAGCTGTCTTTGTTCCAGGATCCTTAAGTCTGAACTCCACCATTACAAAAGGCCTCATGAAACTCTGAAGACGGTAATTTCTCAGATGGAAAGCACCCTGCCAACACGTTCCAGTCTGATAAGTAATGGTAACAAGTCATCCTTTCTTCTAAAAATGTTTCTCAAACACAGCCTGCCCCATAGTTCTTAAATTAATTTTAACCATGGTAAAATATGATTTTAACTGCTATTCTGCTTTGGAGATTCTGCACTGTCCAAAAAGTAGTGCACATTGATGAAATTTCTGATTAAGAATTGTTCAGTAAATGACCTAATTTATAACAAGAAACTAGACTGCCAAATCCATCCCCTATTCAAAGAGTGGATACAACATTTTGGAGTAAGACTTTATAAATACAAGCTGAATTCCCATATGAAGTACAAAACTGAAATCAACATTGACCATAGATCTGAGAGCAGCTCTCAGAAACACAACAGCTGCAGACTGTGGTTATCATCATGTCCTCTAGAGTATTTTTGCAGATGCTTCTTTGCAACAAACTGTAAAATTTGATTTTTTGTTAATTGTGCTTTCAATTTTAGAGAATGTTATGGAAACAAAGTAACATCTTACTATAATTCAACAATAACAAATTAGCAATTAAAAAGCGGCAGTTCCTGCATGTCAAACATTAGTAATCACTTGGAAAAGTCATAATAGCCAGACATGCAGATCTTCAGGGTTTTTCCTTTGCACAACTTAATTAGCGCAACAGACACTTAAATCTGTCCTAAAGCTGACAATGCCTCAAGCATTTCCTTAAGAGAGGACAGTGTGAGTTCAGCTGTGTCAGGCCACACCAGCTGCCTGGCACACTAATCTGGGCATGGAGCAAAATAAAGGAAAAATACAGTGACCTCCGCCTTCACCAACGGGGAGTCTAAGCCACACTTGGGTCAGGATAACCTGGCAGCTTCTTTGGCTGAATGGGGTGGAAAGCAGACAGAGAGGCAGAAAAACAAGTGATCCCACTGAACAGTGCTGCACAACAGCCAGCCAAACACCTTTTCTCTGGGCAGATACTGTTCACGGTGCATTAGTGCCAACAAGCCTTAAAAGCACTACCAAAAACACCCCATACCTTTAATGGGAAAAGCAACTCTTCTTTTCTTCCCCATGTAGCCACACACCCCTCCTAGAGCAAAGGAACATCAAAAGCAGCAGGCTGCATGCTCAACAGTCCTTTGTTATATGGAAGGCAGGTCAGAAATCAGAACTGGTTTCATAAGCAGAGAAACAAGACATTCCAAGTGATAGGCTAGAGTTTGGAACTTTCTAGAAAGATCTGAATAAAGTTAACTTATAGCCATAAAAATAGATTACACTGCTAAATATGCATGTATTGTTCATTAAAACAGTAAGGCATTTAAAATATTCTCTAGCATTTTAAGGTCTAAATTAAGACATCTCAAAGATAGAAAAGAATACGTTTTCCCCAGCGGGAAAAAAAAAACCAAACAAATGCTTACGACCTTTATGTTCCTATGAAACACAGGAAATTCAACAAAATCATATTTCACGAAAAAAGGGAATACTTTAAATGAATAATTTTATATTTCTAGTTCCAATAATCCCTTACAATTATAGATTATTACAGAGCTCCAGATGAAGATCCTCTGCACAGATCATTGTACAACAAAAATGTGCTGGTTCTGAAAATAAAAGTTTCCATTAATTTTGTCAAAATTCTCTGATAATCTCACATCTTGCATGCAAAACAATTTGACTGCTTCCATCATAACCACTTCTGAGGTCAGAGCTCTCTCCATTACCTTAGATTGCTCTTGGCCAAACAAGATGAGCCTGTGGCACTGAAGTGGGTGTTTCTATCACCCCTTCCACCTAGGCTTTTCTGAGACAAGCAGCGTGGACGTGCTGAACATTCTGCTGTTTGCAGCAATAAAACTGATCTGCCCTCCTGCTGTACTTTGGCGCAAGTTATTCTTCAACTCCTGCAGCTGTAACAGCAATTAATTACCTGCAGTTCTGTGTTCATTTGATCAGAGGCTTTAGTGCACCCATTCCTAAATCTTTAAACACAGAGTCTCATCTAACAGCTAAGAGCTCTGAAGGACATGGCGAGAACCAAGCGTTACATACAGAAAACCTGGTTTGTCTTCAGCATCTGAACTAATCTGTTACTGGATTTGTTTCACTTTTTTGTTTTCAGTTGCTGTATGTCTTTGGAAAACCAAGGCTCTCCGAGTCATTCAGCAGTTTTACATCAACCAACACATCAGTGCAGTGGATGTCAACATCACCACGCTCCTGGAGCACAGCCAGCACTGGACAAAGCATCCAAAAAGTAATGGGGACCACTTTCCTCCTTGGAAGGTTTCATTTTAATACCCTTTGAGGATGCTGACAGCTAAGAGGTCACCACAGAGACAAAGAAGTTCATCATGAAATTCAAGCTTGTAAAACAGATGGATACAAGCCCTATAGATTAAATAGTGACTCAAACTTGTATAAAATTAAAGAGACAGATTCTATTATATATTTTAATTTTCTCATTATTAATCAAGAGGCCTAGTCAAATTTTCAGCAGGCAGAGAGGAAATAATCCCAATGTCATCTGTTACTTCCCATCTCAGTTTGAAACCGTCTTACTGATTCTAATGAAATCATATCTGTGCAAAATCTGGACCAGCAGAGAATCAGGCACTGGCATTTTGATTTGGGACATTTTGGATCTAAAAGTGAACTGTAGAGCTCAGGTCTAAGAGTTCTGTTTGTATCTGCACTGGTTTAATTTCTCTTTGGTTACTTTTTAAAGCTATAAGAAAGGACTCTAATGTGTAACATAAGCAAACCAGTCTCAAGACAGACTAATTATATCACTCTTGCCCTTTGCATATAGCAGTTTTAACTCATCTCTAAATTCCAGTCATCTGTTTCTAATTCAAGTACATTTCAATTTCCTCACTTGATATGAAGAGCAGCAGCACTAGTGCTCACCAGAGACTCTCACCAAGGGCAAATAAGAGTCAGGAAAAACCCTGGTGCTCCGCAAAGCCAGTTGGCCTGGCAGGTCTCAGCCTGGGCTTTCAGTAACACCACTGCTTGGATCCAGCATCTTAGTAAGTACAGGGCAAGAGCCCATATAGGTGCTGTTGCTAGTGAATACAATTTTAGTATTTCAAGTGAGTGTTCAGAGCTTCAAAAGAAAGATTTACCAGATTTCCCCTCTTTTTTGTGTTAGTACTTGCTAGAGAAATAATTCCAGTTAATAGACAGATGCCTTCTCCATCAGCTGTTGTCCTGCTTTGATGAATCTTTACTAATAGAATATTACATTGAATCCTGTAAGACATTATACCTAAATGTCTATGTATGAAATCCATCCAGGGACATGAGCACCAATGTAGGAGGTTCTGGTACCAATGTGGGGGAGGCTAGATTGGTAGCACAGCTGTGTGGCTTCCAATTTATACTATTGCTCAATAGCTCATATTCCACAGGTCCCTTTTTTTTTTTCCAGGATGATAAGAGAAAATGCAATGACCTCCAAAGGGCTTGTGTGAATTATTTTCTCCTTAGTAGGGGGAGAAAAATAAACGTCTGCATTTCTATTATTCTATTCTGCTTACTTGCAAGATAAAGCTGTTCCTAACAGTATTTCCTACTTCAAGGGTGTGTTACTTACAATAGGTTTTTGAATTTTCTTCAAGAATTAGTTCACAAATAGAAAATATGATGCCGGTAAGGAAAAACTAATGTTTCTCAGACTTACTCTACTGACTATAGAGTTGAGAAAAGGATGTCCCACACGTGAGCCTGGGATGGGCTTTCCTGATAGGATATGTGGCTGCACGAACAAAAAGTACAATGTTCTCATCACAGTGGGAAACTTTGAACAATATGGAGAGAAGGAAAACCTACTAATCTATTCTAAATAATATTCTTTATTGTAGCAAGGATGTTATTATTTTGCATTCACATGTAAATTAAGAAGAAATAATTAACAGCATTGAGACTTTTCTGAGTTGGGGTCCCCCTAAGATTTTTTCAATGAAATTTTTTAGTCAAAACAGTTAATAATAGAAACAACATCTGCAACAAAAAGGGCAGAAAGGCAGACTTTTTGCATACTTTGACAGTGCTGTGATTTCCAGATAACCTGTATGAACTAGGCATAACTTTGTCAATGAAAATTTAAATTTAAAAAAGAAGTCAAGTGAAAAGCCAAGTAAAACATGACTGCAGATTTCTAACAAGAAAAAAATCAACAAAATGAGCCAAGTCCGGCACCCACAGCTATTAATATCACATACCTTATCTAGACAGTTTCTCAATCAACTGCAAGCAGGTAAATCTAGAGCATTATTCTTAATCATAGCTCTCACAGAGGTACTAAAATCCTAAATTGAAATCCTACAAAATTTTTTTGGTAGATTAGCACAACCTCTACAGCACATGCCTAAAATCAACTTCACGCAAAATCAGAACCATGTGCAAAACCTGCCAAGCCCGAATGAAGAGGGATACTCTCAGCTTCTCTGCGTAGTAGCAGATGTAAAGCCCTGGCAGCACAACCTCCAGTGAAAAGATTAAAAGGGGTCTTAACTCACATTTTCTGGCAGATTGAGGTGAGTGGGGCTACAGAAACACCTCCACTTGACTGCTACCTCCCATCTGCCCCCCACTACAATTTCCCTGCTGGCAGCATGCACAGCTGAGTAGGACACATACACACTAAATCACTCTGTGCTTCTGGCACAGCTATGTGAAAAGAAATTGGTGGGTACACAGCTGGAGTGGCTTGTAGGACACTCTGAATGCAGTTGCAAGCATTCAAGTAATTTTCCCATTCAGAAAGGGTTGGAAAGCCCCTATGGCTGTCCTGACCTCCCACTATGGAGCTCAGAAAACCTCTACAGAGCAAGGCACACCTTTTCCAAGGGCTGGACAATGCCCATACACTTGGATTTGTAAGAGTACCGGTAATATTGCCATCTAGTGACTCCTGTCATAGCAATATTGGCAAGATTTTTATTGGGCTATACAAGTATCCTCAGCAACTATATGGTTCTCACCAATCTGAAGGTCCACAGCACCTAAGTTTGCAACTTCTTTCATATCATATCCTGTTATAACAATCAAATCATTTTGGGTCTGTCTTTGACTCTAGAAAAGCAGTTACAGCCCTTCTTCAGTCTGTTCATGATCAAGCTGATGACCCTCGGAAGCCTACAGCTCAACAGATTTACTCCATAAATTCAGTGATTTTCCTGGCACTAGGCTCTTATCTTGCATCAGCAACTTGGACTTCAACAAAAAAATGAAGGATTAATTTTTTTGTTAAATTCAGCTTGCAAGGTGCAAATAAATTGAAAGAACATTCTTGTAGCATGCAAGCAAAAATATTCTGCAACTGTGCTACATCTCCAGCACATTAGCCAAAGTTTGATAGAGACGTGCCAAAACCATTCTCCTCAGAATCACAGAAAAAGCTCTGTCTGTCATCTAACTCATTGCAGACACAGCAAGTCAGGACTGTGACCATCTTAATGCAATTGTGATCCAGTCTGAAGCATTTAGCAATCAGCAACTTTTTCTATACACTATATAAGACAGTTTCTGCTTCCAGGGAATTTGCTGCAGATTTGAGAGAGATGCCATCTCAAGACATTTGGGTTGTTTAGTGTAGTTTTTGTCCATTCATTCTTTTTAAACTGGAAGAATGGTAGTAGTTTCCCTTCAACAGGGCCATACTGGAGGCCTCAGGGTGAGGGGGAGAAGTGGGTGGAGAAGGGGAGAGGACAATATCAGGAAATAATTTAGTAGGCAATCATGACCACCAGATACAGGAACAGGTAAAATGCTACAACTAGAAGCACAAAGGGTAGCTGTTAAAGAGGGGGTTGGGCTTGACTACAAAGAAGTGAGAGGAGAGCAGAAACAGAAGTAAACAAAGTTTGAGAGAGCTTTAACCAAGAAAAACTAGTAATACAGGGAAGGCATTAAAGAGAAAGAATGTGCACTCTTGGACAGCAAGAGGAAAAATGCAGTCCTGAGTAGCCAGGAGACAAGCAAGGCAATAGTCCAATTTAAAACAGGGTCAGACCAGATAAACACCTTTGACACTTATGGAATTTGCTAATGTCCCACTATGATGATGCTGCTTCATTCTGTGTCCCCCACACTGACAGTCAGCACTCACAGGTCTGTTTCATGCATTAGACAATAGTGCAGGCACTGCAAGAACAGCTTGTGTCAGGTATGACTTTAACATAAAATAGTTTGGAACAGCCCCAGTGCTTTTCTTTCATACCATTCTTGCATTTGAATTACTTTAGGAACAGCAGCTGCGTAACTCAGAAAATTGAGAAACCCTGACAATGCCTCCACTGCAGTTGGACTAGCTAAAACAACTCAGCGCCTTGGGAAGCTGGTCTGGCCCTTTGTGTCACCCCGTGCTGCCACTGGCCTCCAGCTCCATTAGCTTTTCTCATGCATTCCAAGATTTACTCTGTTATGCTCTGTGAAGTTTGTTCCACAGTGTGTGAGTACAGCAGTGCTCTCGCTCATATGCACACAAGCCTGGAAAGGTCAGAACTCACAGATGTTTTGTAAAAAACATAGAACCCATGACTTGCATGAGATCTGTGTCTTATTCAGAGAGAAGGATATATATCCTGCATATGGAAAGCATCACATTTAACTCATTTAAAACATGAATCACATTTCTCATTCTTGCACAGCTCACCCCAGCTATATAATGGCTGCTATCACACTGCTAACATTCAGTTTTAAAAAAAAATAAAAAAACAAAGAGCTTATCACTACGAAGTACAATTCCCCATAGATGAAACTCTGAAGGCATGACCAATGAAGAATGTACCATTTCAGAAGAGAAAAAGACTGAACAATTCAGAACACTCATCTAACATTTATATCATACATATATAGCAGCATGCCAAGATCTCATTTATGGGCTGCCACCCATACTGATGTTTATATAGTGCAGATTCAAAGAAAGAATTGCTGCCTCAGAAGACTTACAGCTTAATTCTCCTACCAATCCTTAGGTCAACTCAGCCATAGCAAGTAACAATGACACATGCTGAAAGCAGAAATGGACTTCTTTAAAGATATGAGAATATTTTAAAATGTACTGAACCCAACCTCAGGCAGAGTTAAGAATGCCTTATGAATGCTCTTGGCTGGAAGTTTTATAGTAGCTTTTCATTCCCTACCATTTCCAGCTACACCTTAGGAGAACAGTCATCACATCTTGTTGCATCTTAGGTATACTGTCAGTACAAAGAGAATGCCTACATATCTGATTATGCCATCTTTTGCAGTATGAGGGGTTTTTTTGTTTGTTTGTTTTTGGGGTTTTTGTTTTTTGTTTTTTTTTGTTTGTTTGTTTCTGGGTTTTTTTGTTGTTTGTTTATTTTATGGGTTTGTTTTTTTGTTTTGTTTTGTTTTTTTGTTTTGTTTTGTTTTTGTAAAGGACTAGTAGCACAAAAGGTCTGTCTGCACACAAGCAAAGCTTTAAGCTTTTCTGTAAACCCAAATTTTCTTACTTGGAATTTGAATTTTAGAGCTTGTTTCAACAATGAAGCCTGAAGCCCTATAAGAAATAGTGTGTTTTTACCTCTTTTTTTTTTTTTTTTTTTTTACATACAGNTTTTTTTTGAACATACAGGGAGCATAGTCTGTACTAAGAAATATACCAAATCCTTACCTGGAATTAATAATCACATTTGGTGCCAAAAAAACGCATCTATTCTGAGGAAGTCTGACATCCTCAACTTTTGCAAGAGTTGTTTCCTATCCATGGATTTCCCACACTGACATCTAAATAGACAACACAGAAACAACAGTCTAGGACAGCAACAGTTTGCAGCAACAACACACACCACAACAGCTCTTAGTAACGTTTTGGTTTGGGTTTTCTTCTCCCTCCTTGGTGAGGATTTAGATGGTACAAGCTATATAGAGACATGGAAACAGCCCTGAAAGAGAAAAGCAAACTGGACAAAGAGGAAGATAAAATCTTGGGGACAAACCACAACTGATAGAAAAGTAAAGGAAGGAGAAAATGAAATAAAGCAGCTCAAATAGATCAGATAACATTCAGTCAGGTCCACACAAAGGCCTGCAGCAGTTTACTTGCTGCAGCACACTGCTTTAAAACAAGAAAAAAAATGTTTGGGCTTGCCCCACAGGGCCTGGCAAAGTGGCCTTATAGGCACAGTGTCACTTCCTGAGCCACTGAGGGTGTGACCCAGACCACCTTTCCTTCTGGCCCACCTAAGTACTGTGGCCTCACTGTGGTTGCAGTTTCTTCCTTCTACTACCACAGAGCATACACAGATGGCCCAGGAGCCCATAGGCACAGCAAAAGGCCATGAACCCGAGCTGTAGGAAATATTGCAGCAGAAAAGCAGAGGAAATGTGGGGTTTGAAGCTGACTTTGTCCATCCAATACCAGCAAAAAGCACACAGGGTTACACACAACACCTCCAGCATGTGCGATGCTTACCCCTCCAGGTGCCCTCTCCATGCAGCAGGCCTCCTGTTATCCCTGCAACCACACTGGGACTTGATTTTGTGGGGAAAAAAAAGTTGGATATGAGCACAGGGCACCACTAAAGTGGAGTACACAGGAGAGGTGAGAAGTCATTGAGGTAAGCTCAAACAGAGGACAGTGGAGAACAAGGAAGAAAGAAGACATGGCAGTCTTAAAGACAGCCACTGAGAGATGGTCAGAGGCAGATGCTACAATACTTTAAATACCATTTCTTTCTGAAGGCTATGAAGAGCTGGTATTTCCTTTAATATGAGGGAGAGGGGCACAGCCATATCTGCAAGAAATCAGGCTAAAAAATTTGTTCTCCATATATAATTAACCTAAGTTTAATTAAACATCACGTATATTGCAAGAGGGATCTCTAAGTCTGCTAGGGAAACTCTAGAATTTCCATCTTGATGATGAGGGAACTCTGATGAGGTATTTGGGTTTCTGAGTAGATGTAATAGGCATGCAAACTAGTAGCCATACATAAGAATGACTGGATAAGAAACTTCAGCCTCCAAATATACTTGTAAAGGTTAAAATAATTAGCATACAGAAATAAGTAATATTTTACTGGAAATAGAAAAAAAAGGTCCCTACACTAGAAAAATAACAAGGCCTCCATTAGAACAAAGCCAAGTTTAAAATGCAGTTTTATAAACATGTGCAGAATTTATGCAGGGGGGAAGAGCTTTTACAGTGGTACTAGTAACAACACATCACACTAAAGAGC
The DNA here is from genome assembly GCA_013400575.1 of Peucedramus taeniatus. Taxonomy (NCBI): domain Eukaryota; kingdom Metazoa; phylum Chordata; class Aves; order Passeriformes; family Fringillidae; genus Peucedramus; species Peucedramus taeniatus. The sequence continues at coordinate 392,408 of WBNO01020650.1, forward strand.
AGGAAAAAAAAAACATGTACTGGATAATAGGAAAAGTTCTTTTTTTCTTAGATCTGTGACTCTACAGCATAGTCTAAAATAAGCATGCTGAAACACTGCTAAAAAAGCGAGACAAAACCCTCTAAAATTTCATGTCTAAATGATGACATTTTTAAGTTTTCCACTTGTGAATGTAAGTGCAAAAGGAAGGATTTTCACTAAAGCAAGAAAAAGCTGGCTTTTTTTCCCCTCCCTTTCTGCTCAGTGACCAAGATAAGAGGTCAAGAAACACAGATGCCGATGCATGTGTATTGCAGAGACCACATGCCAGATCCATCACCCTAATCAACACACTTAATGCTTAAGACTTTTTTTTTTTTTCCTTTTTTCAGTTCCTGTAAGTTTGATAAGTCTTGTTTGGGGTTTGTTGAGGTTTGGGGTTTGTTTTGAAAGAAAAGCTCAAGTAAGCTGTGCATGTTTTACAGTCAATACATCCATAAACCAAACACACCAAACGCTAGAACAGTTTGCTAAGAGTCATTCAGGCGAGCCCTAATTAAAAAGAAAAGAAACCCTTGCAAACAGCATGTCTTCAAGAGGTGAAAGGTACTCATGCTGCTTGGTGAGGAAACACCAGGGCCACCTTTAAACTTTAGAGTTTTATTAGTGCCTTTGTCAGCAGCATGTATCTGTGTGTTGTGTTTTAATCGAGGCTCTGAATTTGTCTGTGACAGACTCAAAACAGGAAATTAACACCCTGCGGTGTGGCGGCAAAGCCTCAGAGGAAGCAGCAGTGGGGTACATGAGGCCGAGGATGAACAAAGACCCATAAACATAACGTCGCCCATAAAAGTCACACTTGAAGGCACAGGAAGGATACTAAACAACACTTGGCTGCATTACACACTTGCAGTGAAAAGAAAGCCTCAGGTTGAGAGGCAGAACATTTGTAAGGCACTTATTTTTCAAAATATTTGCCGCGGCTTTTATTCTGAGCAAGGCAGTTCAAAGTTAGGCATAGGAAATACCCAAGAAGCTCAAAATGTAGCGTGCTGCTACTCAACGCGTGGCTCAGGGCTAAGATATTGCTTTTTATCTGTCTCCCTGTTTATTTGGGTTGTTTCCTCTTCGTAAGGGGTTCAACTTTTCTGCAGGCAGCTGGATGGATTTCCACTGTTACCATGGCATTGCTGACCTTTAACATGGGGCTGTTAACATGACCTTTGCTTCTTTCCATTCCTACAAGGATGTTTCAGTGTAAATAATGTGGAAGCCAAACAGCACTGGGAGATTCCTCTTCTGGGAGATGGGAATGCAGCTAGCTCAGCTAGGCGAGGAGCAAGGCAAGAGCTGCAAGCTGATAGCTGACAGCTAATAGCAACATCAAACTGAAGCACTGTCTCAAACAGAGCTCTTCTGTCTCTGAGAGATGCATGGCAATTACTTTTACAATACTTAACACCACCTGTGAGCTGCCCTATCTTGAAGCAGAAGATAGGGCAGACCATAAGCAGTTGCAGGGGCCCAAAGGCAAACTCTGCTGGGCAGAACTGTTCTGTTGAGTGGGGTAACAGAGGCTTAGGATGAAGAAATATTGGCAATATTGCAACTCCTAGGATTTTTAAAGCCTGAAAGGCTGTCACAAACAGAGGGGAAGTTCACTGTTTAAGAAAAACATACGTTTTACAGAATTTCAATTAAAACAACACCAGAAACCCCTAATTCACTATTAAAAAAAAAAAAAGGAGGAAAACCCTCTGTTGTAGCCTTTATCTAATATATTCTTTGCCTCAAGCAACTCTTAATATAGTTATAGAAATTCTATTAACTTAAATGAAAGGAAAATCCAAAGTTTCATGGGGCAGTAGAAATTGCTGCTGCAAATTAGACCAGTCTGCAGCCTACTGTACTGAGGGGAACTTTAAAAGATTTCTGCCAGACTCCTCAGGCATGAAGTGATATTTTGAACATTGTAACAGTGGCTAGAAGCTTCAGGAAAAGGTGTGCATTATTGGGAAAAAGTTTTGTTCACAGTGGAAGTTTCCTCTAATCCTGCACAGATTTAGAATTAATTTTTCAAGAGAGACCAAATAATACCCTAAATTCCACTAAAATTCGATAGGATTTATGTGCCTAACATCCTAAGTCCTAAGCTTTTATGTTGGGCTTATGCAGTAGAGCATGAGAGGGAGATATTTCATATATAACTCCAGCAGTTCAGATTATACTCAAATAATCCAAACCACCTGTGGATCATTGCAGTCAAAAATTTGTGGAGGGAGGGTTTTTTTCTCCTTTTCTGATTTTTAAAGCAGGATTTCCAGTACCTTTAAGATTGGAGCAGACTCTGAAAAGCACAACCTCTGAGTGAGTGTCAGAGCAGCCCCAGAGCTGTCCTGGTGCTCAGGCTGGGGGCTGGACCCCATGAGCAGCTGCAGCCCTGTGCTCATGCAGAAAGCCAGCTATGCAGGGACAGCACCAGCTGCAGAGCTCCCTGTGCCTGGGGAATCCCCAGCCACGAAAAGCAGTCAATTTCGAGTTCTCTGAGCTTTGGAGCAACACACGGGTGCTAGGTCAGCTTTGGGTACAGTGTTCCAGACATTCCACCCAGTACTAACACAAAATATGCTACAGAGTTAGACTAGCTTCACTGACTGTGTACAGATTGTCTAGAAATTACTTAAGATGATAAAAAAGGATAACATCAAATTATTAATATAAATCAGTAGCATTTTAAGGGGGTACTTCCCGTGGATTCCTAATGACTTTTTTTTAAACACACAGGACTAAAATACATAAGTTCAGTTGAAATGTCATCTGAACTCTGGCAGCTTAAACACATGGCTTCTCTCATACTGGTTTCAGACAAAACTCTGCTCTGTCAGATACTGATGTAAAAATCTGCAAGAGAAAAGTATCAAAATAAGTGTAAAAGCCTTCCACTAACAAACAGGAAGCTAGAGCAGCACCAACAAGTTCTGCTGTTCACTGAGGATCTGTTCAAATCAGATGTTGAAGAGATCCAACCCAAATGAGGATGCTGTGAAGACAAGTTTAAATACATGTCACAGATTCAAGTGGAACCTAAAATTAGTACAGAGTGTTTTGTCTCTTCTCTCTATATTGCTGTCCTATGTAATGAGATCATGTTGCTGTTAGAGCCAAATGCTCTCTCTCACTGCTGTTGCTATGAGAGGCTGACAGGAGCTGCCAAGACCTCTCGTGAGGCATTTTAAATTAAAATGTATATAAATTTTTACTGTCTTTTTTATCACCATACAATGTCTTACAGAGTTAAGATTCTGATATGGCAATTATTTACCTTGCAAAACCAGTTAAGCTATGCCTGATTTCACGGCATATAGCTGATAAGTGGGTACATATAATGCTAGAAATATTTTGTTGAGTAGAAAACCTGAGATGGGAGTTGGTTGCTATGGGCTTTTGGGACACTTATATAAAAATTAAAATTGGAATAGACTCAAAGGCCTCATTTGTCTCTCATTTTTACAAGTGAAAATCCAAATGAACCCCCAAATGCCAAATTAGCAGTCCTAGAGTAAAATCTAGTTTGACAGGAGGCCAATTAGACCACCTTAGAAAGCTAATTTTTCACAGGAGTAGGAACTTCAGAAAAAGCCATTTTCAGCAAAATAAGTTGGTTGTAATAATGCATTGTTTCAAATTTGAGTATCATTCATCCGAGGAGAAATCTGCTGTAAATATATTCCCAGAACTGACAAAAAAGGAGTTGTTGAGAATATATTCAGAAAAGGGCATTTCAACCAGCTGGCACTTCTCAACAGGCAGCTCTACAGTCAAATCTCAGGCAGTCCTATTTCTTATGTATGCACAGAGAGCAGAGTACAGATACATCCCCTCCAAACTGTGACACAATTCCCACTAGCACATGGAACTCTGCTGTTCCTTTAGATTCTCAGTCCAGTGTCTCCACAGCCAAGTTGCTCAGACAATCCAGAGTTGCAGAAGGATCTGGTGGTGCTGGCCAAGCTGCATCTGCCATTCTTTTCCAATAAGGAGAGGCAAGATTCAAGGTAATTAGGCAAAGACCACAGAAGGAAGCCTAAGTGGGATCAAGGTGTAATGGAAAAGAACTGGATGATTTTGGGGTCAGATTATTTTGTTGGTCATAGCAGACACAGTAATCCTGCTCCTGATTTTTTGAGCTCTTTCTCAGTTCACTCAGTATTAAATTCAGAAAGCAGACAGATATATACCCAGAAGATTAACTGAAAATCTCAGGACTCTCCTCCTTCAGAGAAAAGTTGTAGTAATGCAAGGGGCAATCTCCAGGCTTCATCTCAGCTTTACACTTCTTTTGCTGATACATGAAAGAAGTGAGAGGGAATAGGAGAAGACAAAAAGAAAACATTAAACGAATGACAGCCAGATGGATTAAAATAGATGTAGTGCTTTTTCACATAGTTTGCAACTGTTTATTAAAATTGTTTCATTCCTTAGGTACATTTAGGTTAATCTTAGCAACAAGGCTGATGTATACAAGTCAGTTAGAAGACAGGAAAGGGGTAAGAGTTGAAATGTATCACCCAAGATCAGAGATGATCACTATCACAGATGCAACTAGAGCTCAGGTTTACACTATTTTGGTTTTCAAGTTGCATTTCTGGGACACACTGTGAGCCTTTTTGACTTTACATTTACTATCACAATAGACTTCTTCCATTTACAAGACTATCTGATTACCCTACAACATGAAGAGAAATAAGGATCATATTTGCTGAAATCAGAGGGACTTGGTAGCAAGTGCTAATAGAAGCAGGTTTAGTATTGTTTGGTTTTTTTTTCTCTTAAGTAGTCTTTCCACAAAGTAGCAGACAATCTTATAAAGTTTGCACCTGAGCATTGTTTTTGATCTGTTAGAGATAAAACTTAGTTGGACTAATTTAGAACAAAAGGGGATGGGAGGATGTGTTCTATACTGCCTCCTGAAATAGAGTAGTACCTAGGTTCAACAGCTCATGATTAATTTAAGCAGTCATACTTGTGGAGCATAAGGCTTCATAAGATTTTAAACAAAGGTACTCCAAGATCTAGAGAAGACAGCTAAGGAAACACTGCTTCTGAATGGGTTACACAGCACTTTATAAACCTTTTTCTTAACTAGCACCTTTGTCAAATAGCACCTCATTGTACTTCTTTGACCTTACAATAAAAATGCAAAGAACCTGTCTGGCCACTAACAGCATTCACATGAGGGGAACTTCCATCTTGTTATATATAAGCATCCTCTAAGAGGTTTAAACCGCAAACTTTTACTGCAATATAAAAAAGGGACTGTGCAGGACTTGGCAAAAACATTTCTGTAAAGTATGAATAGCTGCCTTGGGGAAACTCCCCCATATTAATAGAAATAGCTGTTATTGCCCACGCTGAGCGATGGTTCAGAGGGAATCTGTGCAAATATTCTTGTAAATTATTCCATTTGAATGCAGTAGTTTTCAGGAAGACATCTCAATAAGCAGGGAAGTCAGAAACTGAGCTGATAAAACAAAAAGCAGCAGCATTTCCCAGTACAAACATTGGCAGCAAGGACTGCCTTCCACCAACACAAGAGTTTCTGCCCCAGGGATCACCAGTGTTCTACCCTCTGTTCCATCAGATTAAGTTGCCCCTTTCCCAAGGATTTGTTATTGAAGCAAGACCATTTCTCATTTGCAGACTACACTCTGATTAGCAAAATATAAGCCCAGACCTTAAGGATGTCTAAAAAGTTCAGAACTAGGATAAATAGGGGGGGGGGAAATGTAGACACCAATGTAAACATGGATTCTGACATTAACACCTGGCATTTCTTAACTCTCATCAGAGCAGAGACAGCAACAGAAACCTTGTACTCCCTGAAGGCATCAGCTATAGTATCTTCTCTTGTACCCTTGTCCCCAGAGTCTTCAACTATAATGTATTTCCTTTTCCTATTAGTTGCTCCAAAATAAGGGCTCCAAATGACTGACAGCCAACCCATCTTTATAACATGCCTCCAAAGAACCAGGTGTAAGAGTGACCACTTAAAAGTGAGGAATATTTAAACTTGCTGTTATTTATGTTTATAGAAAGTTACAGTTATTACCAAATTTTCTTCAGTTTCCCTAGACTCACTTTTTCAACTTTCAAAAAATTTGACAAAGGTTATCAATAGCAACAAAGGAAGCAGCATGAGAAAACCCAAAACAGCAGAGATTATGAAATACAATATTTTTGTTTTAATTTCTGAGAGAGCCATTTACAAACAAAACTTAATGCTGAATTAAAACCACATGTAACTAAATCTTCTAAGAGTAGAAACTTTACACTTTTCAGGACCTCTCATATGCAATATGGGCTGCTTGGGAAAGAGAAATCCATCCAATTTCTTTTGACATTTCAGTTGCTGTTTACTGATGTAACTGGTTAAATCTTGTGCAGCAGAAAAAAAAAATAAATAAGTAACATTCTGTTTCATGGATATGAAAAAAAAAATCAGGGACCTGTCACAAACTCTCCAGGTTTTTTTTAATGCAGATGTTTTCCAAAGAAAGAGCCTTTAAAATCATTAGTAGTGTGCTAGGTGCCCAATCTGAGGTTAGGGACCCATGGAGTTCAGCATTTCATTATGTTAAAAAATAAATCAAGGAATTTGAATGTAACTCTCAGGATACATGATACAGGTTGTAAAGTACAAATCTAGAATTTTCAAATTGTTTTGTGGGAAAAAGAGCTAGACTTAAAAGATTATTGCTTTTAAGAGCTCATAGTTCCAAATTGTTAGTCTAAGTATATATATATTTATGTATGCAAACACACTTAAATGTACCTCTTTCCATTCAATCAGCAACCACAAGCAGGAAACTGGGATGGCAAACAACGAAGTCTTGACTTTAAGACTAACAAGGATGAAGTCTTTCCGCAACGTGTGTTTGACTAAACCAAATATGGAAGGAGAAGAAAGGGAAGAAGTTGCTCAGTTAACAGCTTAGCTGTTCCCCAGAGCAAGGAGTGTCAAAGCAAATTGGTTTTCCAAAGCTCAAATTCCTTTCTTAGTGCATCCCTAACACTTCTAGACTTTGGAGTAGGAGCACTGCATTTTTCAAAAAAATCCTTTGCATCAAGAATGGGCCTTGGTTGTTCCTGAGTACCTGGATTACTTCCAGTCTGCCACACTAAGCTTTTGCAAATGAAAAATAAAATAGTCCCCACTTGTACCTGGAGACATTTTAGCAGTTAAAATTTCCTAGCCCCTCTTCTTTCAGCTGGTTATGATGTCTTGCCATGTCCAGCCATGTGTACCATTCAAACAAGAAAATTTTAACATTCTCCACACATTCACAACTTCTGCCTGCAACAGCCACAGGATATCTGAATTCATTCCAGACTGAGAAGAGGCAGATTAATCTAGATTTATTTTTTTCATTTCTGACTTTAATACTTCTTTTTTTGTTGTTGTTGGTTTTTTTTGTTTGTTTGTTTGGTGTTTTTTGTTTTCATTTTGTTTGTTTTTGTTTTCGGTGGTTTTTTTTTTTTTGGTTTTTTTTTTTTTTTTTGTTTTTGTTGGGTGTGGGGTTTTTTTTTTTTTTTTTTTGTGCTTGGAAAGCTGATGGCTGGGACCTGCTGTCTGTTCTTGGTAATCCAGTGAAGGGCTTCAATATGTCTAAAAAACATTAATTTAAACTGAAAACAAGAGATTGCTTGAGGGAAGAGAGGGGAACATAACCAGAGTATGAGGTTTTGGTCTGAAGAAATGGAATCCTGGGCGTTCACATTTTCCCTTGCATCCATATCCATCAGTACTGGTGGACCTCACTTGCTAGATTTGGATTTCATTCCACACTTGTCTACACAGAACAACAACCTGCCATGACTACTGTTCGGCCCAAGCTGGCTCCAAAGTCCTGCTGGTGAGTCATTCAAATTGTCTGCAGTAGAAGGATGTGAGCATTACACAAATAACAGCTAAGAAATGCAGAGAAGTCTCTATCCACTACAGATCTGGTGTGTGGAACAGAGATGGCCCTCCCCTTTCAGTTCATGTTGATACCAGAGATCAGTGGTTGCACAGCAACAGCAAACGACACAGAACAGCCCAGTAGGGAACCCCTCCACCAGCCTGCCTCTAGAACAGGGACTGAATATTGTATGTAAAATAATGATCATTTCAGTTTTAAGAACTAGCTCATAATGGGTTTGAATGCTTATAATTCATCCTTTGTGGATTCTCTCATTTACCAGGCACTGAATGCTTCCCTTAGCAAACTTGACTGCCCTAATTTTACTCAATTATTTGGCAGCAAGTTTATACATATGACTTCTGAATACATACAATCTCCCATTTTCCATGCCTGAAAGTCAATGGCAGTTACACAAGAAGCAGAAACCTATGACCATTTGGGCTGATGTCCGGCAAAAACTAAGAAATTTACCCAGAAATTTACCCCCTGACAAAGCTAAGCTTATTTTTCAGCAAGCTATCCAGTGTGAAGGTCAAGATTCCAACTGATGGCAAATCTCCTACATCATTATATAAGCTGCTTTTAAACTGAGTTTTTTAATTACAATTTTGTACTCAGTATTTTAGTATAAATTCATTCAACTCATTTTTCTTCCATACTGAAGTTCTCCAAAACCAATGAATACAAAGCCAGAGATGGTAAAAACTAGTGCAGGTGAATGTATCATGCATTATTTTAAATATTTTATATTCTATTAACAAATAGTTCCTACGGGACAGTTTATACGTGACCCAACAGACCTTTGATGAGCACACTGACCTCGCCTAATTCTACTTTTAAGGACTTGAAAAATGTAAATTACACAGTCAGTTTTCGGGTTTGGTTTTTGTTTTGTTAGGTTTTTTTTAAGATACTTTCTGGTTTGTTGCATTATTTCTTGGATACTACAATTAAGAGTTTATTAAAACTAAAATTAATTTTACGGTACCATAGGAGGACAATAAATTATTCAAACAAAACTACTATTTGAGGCCAACCAATTTTTGCTCAGCAAAGAGCTTGAGGCTGGCCTACAGGTTTTCAGGGCAGAAGACTACCATATTTACAGAGGTACTCAAAAGTCTCACTTCTCTGCTGCTGCTTGAATGGAGAAAGCTGCCACAGAGACGTGCTGAGGAACAAAAACAAAGGTCTGTTTACACTCTAAGCTCAAGTCAGAAAACAGCAGAAAAACAGGAAGGCACATTCAGAAGCTGGTACCCGTTTGGCGTTTCCATGCATGGTTTCATGCTCGCGAGGTCACGAGCCAATGTGGAAATGCCGTGTGCTCACGGCACAGCCACCCCGAGGAGCTCTGCCCACACTGGGCAGCCCCTCTTACAAACAGTAGCACTTGAACAGCCCCCCCCCACACCAGCCATGAAAACTAGACCTTGGCCAGCTGGTGGCAACCCTGTGGTATGAATGATATCATGTAGGAAAGATAAAAGCTTCATAAAAATGTTCACCTTAGTAGTGAAACTGTAGTTCGTCCAATGCAACTGCAAAAGAATCCTTAAAAAAAAAAAAATCATCAGATGTGATCCAAAATCAACACTTCCTCCAGTCTTTTAAATCTTTAAGTCTTAAAAAGAAAAAAAGATAATTGGACAGGGAGAGGGGAGCTTGGGGGTTCCTGCTCCCCTCAACTTATTCACTTCTCAAATGACAGTGCTGAAAATCTGAGCTGCCTGAGGTACAATTTTGCTTTCATGTATTTGCTTTTACAGTGAACAGCACAACAAAATCTCACCCACTTGGGGATTTCTAGAAGTAGGTGATAATAGATTTAGAACATATAATTAAGACAAATATATTCCATTAAGCAAATCAATTTTTTTCCATTAGCTTCAGTAGAAACAGGTCTATTAGATGTAAACAGATTAAAGATGACACCAGGGTACGTGGCCTCAGTTTTCACTTCAGTGAAATGTTCCCATTTCACTTCAGCTTTGATGTTGAGACATCCTCATTTTGTCTAAGAGTGACGGATCATGAATTTGCTGCTGAGTGCTTACAGACTGCAAAGCCTCTACCAGCAAGCTTAGCTATTGTCCATGTGAAGGTGGATGACAACAGCAGAGGGCCATACCCAAAGATCTGCTTGGACAGGGACTGGGAGACCATCAAGATAACAATTATTTTGGTTATCATTCTGCAGTGTTCCAGTTTAGAAAGGGGATGAAACACTTGACATTTTTATGCAGCCAGCACAGTACATAACCATATACCGAAGAAGCAGAACTCTTACTCCAAAGAAAAAAATTACCTAGTCACATTCACACATCTTTCTTTATCATTGCAGAGGGGAGTAAATCCACTGAATTCAAAGACATTATCCACAAAATTAAGGATTCAAAAGCCCTTTTCAAATCCCAGTATGTTTCTTCATATCTTTCCAGTTAGTGCTTTAGATGAGCAATTTGGATAGAATTAGGCCCCTAGCATGTCATGAAGTTTCCTGTCAAATTTTAAAAACTATTTTCCTCAGATTAATCTTTGGGCAACTTTCTCTACCATCTCCATAAGCAGAGAAAATACAAGACCATTCTGATACACCAATAATCATGATGCGAGAACACACAAGAAAAGCAGACAGTCAAGGGAGCAGGCAAATTTGCAGAGCCAACATGCTTTTTCAGAGAGAGACAGAAGCCAAATGGGAGACTAAGCAGCAGGGGGGAAAACAGATTTGAAGAAAAGCAGGTACCTTTAATATTTCCTTCTTGAAGGATGCCCAGCCTTCCTGGACTCCTTAGCCTTTCAGAACTGCCTCCCCAGGGGCTCTGTCAACCAGTCTCCCAAACAGGCCAAACTCTGCCCTCCAGAAGTCCAGTGTGATGGTTCTGCTGATCCCTCTGCTAACTTCTCCAAGAATTGTCATTGTTATGATCAAGTTGGCATCCAGCCATCACATCATCCACAAGTTCTTCTCTGTTCACAAACAGGTCCAGCAGGGCACCTTCCCTGGCTGGCTCGCTCACCAGCTGTGTCAGGCAGTTATCTTCCACATACTCCGAGAGGCTCCTACACTGCTTCCCCTCTGCAGATATTTAGTAAGTTCAAGTGCTCCATTCCATGAGAACAAGGGCTAGTGTATAGACCATATAGGTGAAAACTAGAAACATTTTTACTTGCAGTTAGGTATGCCAAAAGGACATCTATTTGTCCATGTGTTGAGCCAGTCATTATAAGAAATTATTGAAGGTCTTCACTTTCATCTCCTAAATAGTTGCTGAAGCCTACACCTTTCCTCTGTTGTTTAGAACATCCATAGAACCTTTTATGCATTTCCCCTTCAAACACACTATCTATAAATTTATACAGTAGAAGTATCTTGGCATCATTTTTCTACCCAAATCCATACATGGAGACCAAACTATCTCTCTGATCCAGCCAAAGGAACTCTTTAAAACAGTGTGGGTTAAAACACACGCACGTATTTATTCTGTGACACAAACTTCAGTAGAAAAGCTTTACCATCCTTGCCTAAGCCTGACTGACATTTTTATTACCCAAATCACTACGAAGAATTATATTTTCCAGTGTACTGCTTCTGCTGAATCTGGAGTTTTAGGCAATGCACCAATTACCCATCAGGAAGTGAAAAAGAAGGAGCACAGGTTATTTATGAATGTTAGGAATCCTGTCACAAGTACAAGCAGTGATTTTATGGATATCAAGGGACCACAAACCACCACAAAATATTCAAACATACCACATAACCCAACATATGCAACCCCTACATTAGTCAGACCCTGCAGTGAAGTGTTCTGTTCCAAAATGGTTCTCTTACTGCAAGTACAACTGAAAATAATTCTAGAGAGATTATAGTAACATAACATTTAAACATCCTATTGACTAATTTTACTTCTAATTATTCTAGAATAGAGCATTCTAACTAAAATGACCTTAGTAAGATAAGAAAAAGCAAACTGTATTCAACCCAGCACTGTCATTACTGTGATGCATCAAGGCCCTGGAAGAGTTGAGAGGCAACCTCTAGAATTTCTTCTCCTATTTTAAATTTCCATCAGTGATATGAAGTGCCAACTTGCAAGGTTTAGAGAAAGGGTAGCCTATATTCAGGCTTTCAGTATTTCGCAACACAAGAGAAAGTATATAGATTTTGCAGCTTTAGTCTCAATAACTGAGAGCAAAGGATAGAAGACTCAGCTCAAAGAGTTAGAGAGTACTTAAACATCCTCATTAAATTTATACCAGTTCTTAAAGTTTTCACTGTGACTAAGTCATTGCGTTATCTCAGTCTCAAAGTCCTGAAGCAGGACAATAATGCCCAGCCCATAGCTTTCCCCACTTTTTCTTTCAGCCTGTGCCATATGTATTTTCCCAGCTGCATCATCTTCTGCTCCGCACTGTGTCACCTGCAATCAGCACATCCAGCTTCTATCACTGGCTGTCTCAGCCCCTCTTTACAAATAATCCCTCCATCTCTTTCAAGGGTGGGAGGCAATACTAGGAGAATGACTTCTTACTCTCAAAGGCTTCTTTTTCCTTCCATCTACCCTAGCCTTGCTTGCAAAGTCCCTCTACCTCCTTTTACCCCCTCAAAATCTCTGTTCTTCAGTTCTCCTCTGCTAATGAAAATGTGAGGGACACCATGGCTAGGACACTTGCTCAGCAAGGAGAGGCTGAGAAACCCAAACTTGCTCAATATGGAGAAGAGTTGTCTTTGTGGAGCTCATCAATGCCTGTGGCAAGGTTGCTGAGGGTCTGGAACATGGTAGTTTATAGTGATAAGTGTTGGAATGATGAGACAATGGGCAAAAAAATGAAACGAGAGAACTTCACACCAGATGTTAGGAGAAACTATCGTCCCCATGAGGAGAGTAGAGGGGGTTGGCCGAAGTGTCTGTGCAGTCACTGTATAAAAGGTTTTTATAATTTGTCTGGATAAAGCCCTGAGTAAACTGGTCTGACTTCCCAGCCATCCCTCCTCACCAAGTCAAAAGGTACTGATCTGTGAAAACTGTATGTGTACTTGCTTTACAAAACACGAACAGTGCAACAAATTCCTAACCTCTTTGAGCCCAGGCCCTCAGTAGCAGCATATTCATCAGTGGGAAAAATTAATTATATTTTATTAGGTATTAACATCAGTCACTGATGCAGTAGATGGAGTTTAGACTTGCTTCTTCCTTCCAAGTTTCTGACAGTTATCAAAAAGCAAAGCTGTCGCTTGGTTAGACTGCAGGCCAATGTCTTGCAACAAAGTCTTTTCAGACTGCCAGAACCATGTCATCAAAGACAGGCCACGTCCCTAAATCTTACGCCAAGCCAGGTGCCCATGGTGATAAAACATTCTCCCAAAGGCAGCCTGACCTTGGCAGCCACACAGGTGCAGTTATCAATCAAAGTTTATAAACACAAGGCCAGCCCAGCGCCTTCCACACAGACAGACAGAACGGACACCCTGCTGTTTGGACAGGCAGGTGCCAGTCGCTTCACCTCCTAGAACCCGCTCCTGGGAAACAGAGTTGGAATTCTGGAGTGACAGAGGAACTGATACACAAAAATAGGTGCCTGAAGTACTAGTTGCTAAAGGACTGGCAAGGTGACAGATTGCTCAGCTGGAGGAAGATCTAAAGAGAAATAGATCAGGTTGCAATTAGACTTTAAATGCTGTAGCTAGTAAGCGATGTCATCCATTAGGCGTCTGTCATCCATTAAGCATCTGAATTTCTCCTTTAGAAGAAGAAATAGGATTCCTGAATATTACTGAAAAAATTATACAGAAACTTCAACATATGTTGTCTCTGTGACCCAGGAAGAGGAAAAAAGTTCAAAGATCTTGTAGTTCTATATTGACATCATCTGTTTTAAGGCATGTTTCCCATGGCCCAAAGTGGCCTAGGGGATTCCAAAGTTTATATTTAAGGTGGGCAGTTAAGTAGAGCAAAGACACAAAGAATAAACTATCCCATCTATTTTTTTTTTTTTTTTTTGAGGCAGTTAACCAGGAGCAGTGACTTAGCAGTAGTATTTTCTTGCATACATGGAACTTTTCCTGAAGGAAACAGGGATAATTCCTGGTAGACATTTAAACGAAAATGCAACAATGAGCTCATACATTGTAAGACACCCAGGAATCTATACAGAAAGGAAAGAGAAAGTTTAGGAGCACGCAGTGCACAAAAACCTTCCAAGCCATATTAACAAGACAAAACCATAGGCCATCAGGTTTCACTCGTCCTAGCACTCCTAGGATTTCATGATTGAATATAATCCCTTTCCATGAAACTAGCAGAGCCATGGTAGATCGCTGACACTAAAACCAAAACAGAGCATCTAAAGGATTTAGAGGTGGTAAAAAAAATGTCCCTTTAATTAGTTGGAATAAAGAATAAGAGGAATTTCAGTCCTCTGGTGGTGTTAGAAAGGAAGACTTATTTTGTTTTGGTGGAATGCTAAGACTACACAAATTGAGACATCAAGAAAGCTAGAGAACAAGCAACACCTTTCTTTTGCCCCAAATCAAAAAGGTACATTTCAAGCAAAAAAAAAAGAATGAAGTTTTGATAAAGAGTTTTACAAACATTTCAAGAGTGATTAACAGAAAAAATACAATTCTGCCTTTCTACACCATCAAATCTGCTTTTGGAAAACAATCAAAGCAACATTTGTTTTATAATCCTGAAGTATATCTTTAAAGTATTTTCTGTCCTTGGACATGTGTTTCAAGGCTTCAAAGTCAATTTTAACAGTATTATTAAGACACACCCACATTTTTTCCTTTCCAGTTTAAGGTATTCAAATACAACCACAAAGTTACCTTAGTCTCCTGTTTTACTGATAGATTTCATGTGCCTCAGTTTTCCTAAGTGGATTTCCCAGATTCACAGGCAGAAAGTTTCAAAGAATCAGGAATAGGAGTTAACTCTCCTGGTTTCCTGTTTGGTCACTTAATGGAGGGGCCATCCTGTTGATCTTGCACGTGTACATTGTATAACTACTTCAGGGACCCAGGGGAGAGGGGACATGTGCTTGTAGACACACATACATACAAATTAAGTACTCCGTGTGGTAACGCTGCCAATTTTTCCATAGGACTCCTGCCAAAAATGAACAACTAGAAGAAAATGCACATTTAAATGTGTTCACCCAAATATTAACACCTAAACGCTACACATATTACCAGGTTTTGCAGCCATTGGATTCAAGGACAGTGAGAACAGCAGGATTAAAATCACAGAATTTACAGAGCAAATCTTCAATCATATGCAAATGGTCCACTTAATAGCTCACCTGTCTGTACAATGATCAAGTATACTAAAACCAAAAATAATTTACAAACCAAAATCAGGACCTATATTGTTGTCACAAAGCTTTCATTGCAGATAGATCATCTCACTCCCACCACAACCAGACTTTGCTGAGATGAACAGTTCAGTATAATACTCGTAAAAAAGTTTGTGCACACTTAAAAGCCAGACAGGAACCTAGATGGTCTACCTATAGAGGTTAGTCACCCAATGAAATGTTTAAGTGCATCACTCCATACTAAAATTCTTAACAAATCCGCTTTTTTTGTTGGCCTGAATTGTAAGAGGAGGCTAATCAAATGTCACTAAATCACGTGGGTGCTGTGGAAAGTTATTCATTTATAGCAAGTGCTTTGAGCATGTACTGTAAACTGCTATTCAAGTTCTATGCATTCAGCAGGTCTAGTTTTGCTTAGAAATTCTTGAACTCTCGAGGAACCTGATCTGAGTTTCGACTGTACGAAAACTTGAAACCAGTTGAGATTTGTGTGGCCTCAGGTTTCATTGAGTATTTAGTGTAACTGATAATGAGCCCTTCTCATAGACATTCCATCTCCTGGAGTCTCTTGTTTTACTTTCCAAACTAAGCAGTATAAACATGTGGCACTGCTTTTACAAGAGAAGTGTACCCCTACCAAGTTACTCTAGATATCCTAGAGATTTCTATGTTTCTTGCATTATAGGCCCAGCTAGTCCAGACATTTTTGATACTAAAACTGTAGCTTCGTTAGGAGCATCCTCTTGTATGGCCACTCTTTTGAGCAAAGAGCCCTACATAAATATACACCTTGTTTTCTGAAAGAGTGATAAAAGGGAATTGAGTTCAGTTGTGCTATAAGTACAGGGCTTTTAAATCCTCATTTAATCTGTCTTCCCTAAAGATCCCTTAAGAGCCTTGTGAAGTGTGGGGAAGCCTTACAGAGCTCACAGAACTGAACCTAGCACCTGAGACCCAAAGCCAGCAGCAGATTCCCATTGAGTCACTGCTTTAGACCGTGTCACTCAGCTGACTCCCAGCTACATAACCACAGCATTACAGATGCATTTCTGGCTGCCCTGTTACAGCCAGGATGCACATTTTGTAGCCTGTCTGCCCCCATCTAAATCTAGCTCTGTTTAGAGGTGACATTCAGGTGAGTGCTCAGAGTATCACAGTAAACACAAAGCACAGAATGGTACCTTGTACCTTAACCACAACCACCTAAAACTCTCAATGGGAATAAGCTAACGCAAAGGGCAGCAATGCTCATATGTTAATTACTGAAAATTTCAGTCAGTTACATGTCTCTCTCTAAATCATCTTTGTGCACCCCAACCTGGAGGGGTAAAAAAAGCCAGAGGCAAAAATGTGCCTTTTTCTTTAGAAGTAATAACATCCAGCCCAATACTAGGAACCTTGGCATATCCACTATGCCAGTGAAATCCAGAAAAAACAATTAAGATCCCTTTTTCCATATCCATTTAGGTAATTTTGCATCTCTGCTTCTCAGGTTTGTCTCAGCAGGTCACAGCCAGCATTTTATAAAGCCTGTATATGAGTGGCTTAACATCCAAATAAAATCTTAATATCAGATCATGTAATTTTGAAAAAATGTCAAGTACAAATACATGGCAAGCTTTTCCTTCTGTAAACCAAATAACTTTGCTAGCATTTTCCTACCAGTTATAAATATCCAAGGTATGAAGCAAAAAATGATAGAATATTCTGCACCATAATTAAGAATGAGCAAACATCCATTAAAAAATATATGTTAAATGAATCACACAGGTATCTTTGACACATTTGTTTCTCTACAGGGTGCCTTTCCTCAAGCCATGCTTCCTTGACCAAGCCTTCTCCTGCTAGGAAAAGCCATCTTCCAGAGAGCCATAAGACCTCAACCTCACAGTGCACTCTAAATCAAACCCTCCTGTCTTCCTACAAAGCCTAATTCCTACCATCATTTTTGCAGCAAGTAGTTCTGTATTTCTTCCTTTTTAAGGTCAGTTCTCCTTACAAGTCTGCATACAATAGAACCTTCCTGAAAACTTCACCACATGACAATGATTTCTTCTCCTCCTTATATGACCTTCCCCTGAGTGTTTTTATTCCCTACAGCTGCGCTCCTTCCTGCACCCTCCTGTCTGCTTTCTACCCGTGCTCTGCCTTGTTTGCTTTTTTTGAACCCCATCCAATCAGAACAATTTTCTGTGCTCAGAATTTATGTTTTTTCCTTATTCCTCTTCTCACCTCCAATGTTACCAAACTTCCCTGAACACATTAAAAAGTTCAGTTGAAAAAGTTAATAGAAGCAACCCAATTTGTACTTGTAGAATTAAGTTGATGTAAAATGGTTGTTTGCCATCTGCCATCAAATAGAGGAACAACTCGTCTGATCTGAAGCCACTGAACATAATGAGGAAATATTAAAAAATATTAACTAAAAAAAGCTGTGAACTGCTGTAGCTCAACTATGGCTTTGCAGTGTGTTAGCCTTTCCCACAACACAGGCAGACACTCAAAAAGGTCCAAGGGAGTGATAAACATAAAGAAAAATGCTGAGTTTGAATTAGGGTCTTTTGCTTCTATTCCTTTACTAAAATTAGGGGCCTAACTTGAGACATCTGGAAGTTCCATGATTCTCCACTAAGTTCAACCATTCACCTCCAACAAAACCACTACTCTTTTTAGTATGCCCGTTTGGGGTACCTGAAACAGACACAAGTACAATACATGTCACTTTAAAATCTTTATACTATAATGATCTGAGATGAGAAATGACTGGCATGGGTCCCTAATCCCACAGCCTCTGAAAAACTGACCTCCCTAATAACCACACCAGTTGTAGTTGAGATGATTCATAGATTTTCCAATCATTAAGATAATTCAATCTGTTTGAGTAACACAATACTTAAAGTATTACATGGTAGTTTATGCAGCACAATGGATCACAAACCACATGGTAATTTTACTATTTCTAGAACAAAAACTAGTTAAGTGGCTAAAACTGAAGGAAAATAATTTGTAAGGCACACACACATAGAATTGTCCTCAAACAGATTGTCCCTTGACATGACTGAATCCCATCACAGGAGTTCCTGAAAGAGTATTTTTAAAAGTCATCTGACTCCAAATTATCATCTTTTCCTAATCTCAGATTTTAGTCTGCAGACAGTCACACTGGGGAAGGACAAATAGATTAAGTTTATGCACTCCCCAGAGGGTATAATCTCAGTAGGGCAGCTGTGTTGCAGCAAGCACTTCTCTAGAATGTGTCACAGATTCCTTCTGCTCTATGCAAGTCCTGCCACAGAGAAATGAAGTCAAGCAGGAGAGGAAGAATGTAGAGCTTTCAGCAGAGGGAGGTATTGACACAGCGTATAACTCTAGGGGAGGGGATCTGAGACTGACTGTTTCAGTGCTGGGCTACAGTCAGAGGCGATAAATCCCTCCTCCAGCACTTTGTTAGGGGGTTTTGTTTGCTTTTTGTTGTTGGGGGGCAGGGGGATGTATTATTTTTAAGAAGGAATAGCCCTTAAACAGCTTTTTCTTCTGTTTGTGGAAGATGAGTTGCATTCTGTTGTTGATGGAAAATATTTTAAAAAGCATAAATGCGAGGGTCGGGGCAAAGGAAATACAGACATAAATTTAAAGAGAGAAGCCTTTGGTCACCAAAAATAGCCACAATAGATAGTGTAACCAAAACCTGACTAGTGCCTACACTGTCAGCGCAGCGCACAGGGCAGAGTTACATAATATTTTCCGCATTTATTTCAAGCAGGGCAGCCTGCCAGCTTGATAGATTTCTAGAAAGGGTGGGAGAGGGAGAGTGGTTTGATTCACAGACTGCTGTATTTACAGCTCAACCCACAGCCACTGCCTTCTCCTCTTTGGGCGTTTACCTTTACAGTTTGCCAGAGAGCAGTGTGAGCATAACCCTGATATAGAAAGCAAGTCACCCTTCAGACTGCCTGGAGCACTACAGCTGCACAAGTTAGCTCCAGTTTTAGGGTTTCCAGGGTGCTAACATGCAGCGGCTTGCTGAAAGCTCAGTCATTGTCAAAGTCCAGAAATTAACAGTAGGAAAAGCACCTTGACAAAAAAAAAAGAGGGAGGGAAGCTTCAGCTTCTGATCCTTCCCTACCCAAACTCCTACAGGCTTCAGAAGGAGAGTCTTCAACAAGAAAATGTTACCAAAAAACTGTAGAAACTGAAATTAATCTATCAATTAAGTTTAGAACTGGGCATAAATCTCTAAAATTGACATGAATTTTCTCAGAAGACAGAGCTGCTCTTTTCCAATTAAAAGATGAAACCAACTACTTAGTTTCCTATGAGAAATTTACTATTGAAAGATATTCATCAAGAACAGTCATACAAATGACTACATGAACAGTTCTGTGTTATGTGTGACAGGACAATCCATAAAACAAAGCATTGGCCTGCGTACTTCCTGCATTTATTCTATATTTTCTCTACATGTGGCAGGTTCTCCATTGGGACTTCTCAAATACCTTATTAAGATTTGACTGTTTCTGGCAAGCAATAACACTGCAGCTTCCCATCAACGACAGACAGGAAAAAATTACCAGAACAATGACAAAAAAAAAGTCTGTTTCTTACATCCAGTTTGCATGAAGAGAAAAGGGAGGTGAAAGACAAGGAAGGAACAGAACACTGTTACCACCGTAATAAACCCAGTATGTTGTCCATAAAACAGACTACAGAAAACAGAGGTTAGGACTGTCCTTCTCTCTCCCATCCATAATGTATCTACAGAACCATATATATGACTCTGTAGTTTTATTTGAATGGGATTAAATGGAAAAATGAACTGAGCCAGTTCTCACCAAACTGAATAACTGAATACACAGCATAAAAGTTGCTAATACATTTATGGAGAATATTAGTACTGGTATAATTAAATCAAATTGTTACTCCAAAGTAAACTGCTCTGACCATGGTTTTAAACTAAGAAAATAAGAATATGCCAGCTAAATGCCAACATGTTATAATTTTAACCTGCAAAGAAGAGATAATCCCAGACTAGCATGGAGATAAAACAAAAGCACAGTTCATGAAACAATGCAATGATGTCAAGTGAGGTGTTAGATTTCCTCTTACTAGTAACATTGTGTGCTTTTGAGACTAATGCCTTCGAGCATAAAATCATCCTCCAAAACAAACTCTCCTTTTAATGTCTGTCTCCCCAATAGTTTACAACTGGAGCTTGCTAGTTTTGGTTATGGTGACATCCCCCAAAATTGTAGGAGGGAGTACATCTTTAAGATTAATTTTGTTTCCTATGACTGTGCTTAAAAGGAATTCCTCCATTTCTTTCCTATCTTGGATGACATTTTATCAGTTCCACATTTTTTTCCAGCCCAAACTTGCCGCACACTGGCAAATTCTATAAATTTACCCAGAGAGAGCTCAGTATCCTCTTTTTCCCCCCTGGAAAGGAGCCTAACTTGAAGAAATGGAAAAAAAATAGTATTGAACTTACAGGATCAGTTGTGAGCTAATGAAAAAAAAAGACATCCTAGTATTTGGAAGAGGGTAACCTATTCACAAACTGATAAAACAGAATAAATCATCTCTAACACAATAAGCAATGAGATTATGTCACATCATCCAAATGTAACGGGTTTTTTTCCACAATGCTATATTGCCATTCATTGAGTTTTCAGAATATATAAAGATTAAATAATGAAGAATGGCAAGAAGGAAAAATAGAAGTGGAGCCAGAAGTTTGCTTGGGGGGGAAAACACAAAACCAGAAAAAATAGAGAAATGGAAATTGAGATGTTTGAGGAGCACTGAGTTAGACTCTGAAGAACAGAGAGTGACTAGGACAATAGGCTGGGACACAAAGATGCTGGTTCAGTTCCAGACTCGGCCACAAACTCTACAGCAAGCTGTATGATTTACTTGGAGCCTCAACAAACTAGTGGTAAAGAGGACAAAAGGGGACAAAATCTTCTGTCTCAGGGAAGGCTTAGTTGTGACTACAAGGCATGAAGTCCCTTGGATGTATGATCATCATGCTCTGAAGTATGCCAGGAACATCCCTGTTTGGCTCCAGACTGTAGCTGAGGGACAACCTGCAGTGTCTGACACACTGCACCACACCAAAGTCAGTCAGCTCTCCTGAGCACCAGTGCTACCACTCAGCAGGAAATCATTGTCAGGTGGGAACATGCCCGGCAATTTCAATGCAAAGTTTGGGGTCACCACGTTGGAGCTTCCTAAATACTCACTGTAAGATTTGCCAAAACTCAGGTTTTGTGCTTCTGCTGCAGAGCCACACTAAATCATGGTTCTCTTTCTGGAACTTTTGGGACTTAATATATATGCTCTGTGATATGCTCTGCCATGTAGAAGTAAAACCACACACTCAAATGATTGGCTCAATCATCCAGTAAAAGGAATTTAAAAGTAGAATATACACAGTATTATTTCTCCAAGGGAGAAGAATTATCAGCCCATTTCCTAAGGCATTAGTAAATATGTTGCACACACATTTTCTTTTGCTTTTGGCTATAACTAAACAAAAATTATATCATATATGATTTACCTCCTGCTATTTCAGTCCTTTGGAGTTTATACTGTGTACTATTTAGAAAAGGAAATTCAAAATCTCCATCTAGACCGGAGGACATAGGAGAACGCTGCAGTTCCCAGAGGAGAGCAAGGCCTTTCAGCCACATCCTGAGAGCATCCTCAGGCAATACCAGCCTGAGCACAGCTTTCCTCACCCATCACACACTCCCACCTGTCCCTCCTCAGGAGGGAGGTGTAAGGAGAGCCATGCTGATGTCACTAAACATGGGCAACCAGGACCAGCTGAGCTGCAGCCGCTGGGCTTCACCACAACCCCTTTCCCTGGCACAGCCACAATGCTGGAACATTGGGAACAGCGCTGGGCTTTGATATGGCTGGATAATGTAGTCCACATTTACTACAACTGTTAATCTAGGGCTTTCTATTTCAACTATTGAAATATTCTGTTAGCCCAAGAAGCAATTACATTAATTACATTCTAAACTTGAGGAAACTACTTCAAAGTTCACAGGCAACCTCTTTCTTTTAATTGAAAATGAACCTGGGTTTTTTCCGGTGGTGTGGAAAAACTCTTTTGAAGGTAATCGTCTCTATTGAGACTATTTTCCAATTATATATTTATTTTAATTACAAGGTAATATTGCTAGACTAAGGATTATTTTTACATAGTGTTATAAATGTGTAGAGCAAGTCAAAGACAATAAATCAGAGTAGCCTCAAAAGCACTTTCTTGACACAGTGTAGCAAAGTGGCAAGGGCTCTGAGTTTCCACTGAAACTATTGTGTCATGGGAGTTCTCCTCACGTTGTAGAAAATGAAGGATAGGCACTTTACACTGCTAAGGGATTAAATATTGCTATAGGAGACAATTTCAACTTGGTCTTCCAATAGCAAGTCTACAAAGCAATATGATAAGTTGTAACTGAGGAGGCAAGAGGGGTTTTTTTGAGAGTTGGAGCAGTTTTGCCTTAGATGTGACCAAGATGTCAGTGTCTTTGTCATTCTATGTTTAGCTGATGGCTGCTAGCATGACTCCACCACTACCTAGAAGGAGATCTCTGCAATACAGTCAACCCTAATATAAAACTCCCCAAAACTAGAATGTTTAATATCATTAGTGCACAACCACAATGGACTCACAAAGTAGTATCTGACCAAGATCATTTTAGAGTGGTGTTGTCCAGGAAGACAAGTCCTATTTATCAACACTGACACCATACAACTGTAATTTCCACCTGAATTCTGCCACAAGAGGAAAGAAAAAAAAATCCTTTCTGAAACCAGTGATGTTATGTGAAGATACACAACTAATAAACAAGTTACTCTTGCAGCATTATCATAAACACTAACTGTAGGCACTGTAAAACTGCAGAAAACTGCCTTTGGCATAAGGCCTCTCTGGTCTAGGCAAATGTGCTTTCACACTTACATCTGTGCTAAGCATTAAGGGGTAAGGTGAGAATGTTGGTTCCTAGAGAAATGTGAAATTTGCACGCCTCAGGAGTTGCAGTTTGGTGTAAGCAGGATCAACCATGATATAAATGGTTATACCACACTGTCACAGCAGCCCAGGACAGGACAATGACTGGCCTTCATGTGGTTTCACTGTGTTACAGGAATTACAGAGCTTTTCACTGCCCAGTGCTTCTTATGCACAGGCACTGGGCCTTTTTTTTTTTCTGGGCCTAAAAGAACAGATCTTCCCCTAAAGGGTGTGCTGGCCGTGGCATCATCTCTCAGAGGAGTCTGGACACCCTATGGAAAAGGTCCCATGTCATACGTAGCTATTCAGCACATACAGAACATTTTAAAAAAAGGATATAGCAACCACAAAATACAAATCCATTCTCTCCTTAATCAGGCACAGTCTACTCTCAGTCTGACTTAAAATGTTGCATGTTTTCTTTAATCAGGGTTCTCTGTAGGGAATGGTCTAATATGCCAAAAGACAACCAAAAGAGAAAAATGCAGTACAGAAAACAACTGAAAATGTCATAGATATATGAGTAAGTTAAGTTATAAATCTCACTTCAGCTTTGTACCCACCATGTATAACTCAGATACCCTCATTTCTCCTGGCACAAGATGAAGGTTTTCATGAATTAGAAGTACATCATCATATTTTTTCACCTATAATCAATTTTCATTTTCTTTTTGGCAGTTGCAAAATTTCACCTGGGAAAAACACTTTAAAATATAATTGCATATACACCTTATATACTTATGTATACCATCCATCTCTATATTAATCCTAGAAGATTGTCTTTATTTCTTTATTATTTGTTTGCATTCTGCAAACAATGTGTAGATATAAATTCTACATGTACATAAAGAAATGGAAAAAACCCAAAGAACTGCTACTGAAAAGAAAAATTCTCAACTGATATCTTAATTATAGTAAGACCTACATCAGGGTATTTGGGATTTCAATCAGATCTAATTCAGAGTCCAAAAGAGGAGATTCTGCAGAAATATGGCCAGATGCCTTTTGTGTCAGAAAAACCAAACCTTTTTACTCCAATGTGTCAGAAGACCAGAAAATTGCAGGGTTTTTTTAAACTCAGTTGTTCACTTACACAAGTGAAAACAAAAAGGTACATATGACCATACTGGTTTAGGGAGTACAAATTAAAAACAGATATTAGATTGTCCTATCACACACAGATTGCAAATCCACTCAGCCTAACTAGTAAAAGAGCTTTGTACCAAACCAATGTAACCACTAAAACTGAAAGCAGATTGAAACCCACAACATCCAGAGGAAGTTACAGCCAGCATTAGAAGACATCAGAAGAAAACATGAAGAGACAGGTCCCCTTCTCTGCAACTCAGGTTGATTAATACAACCTCATGCAGCTGGGGACTTCTGACTGTGCAGTTCACCAACAGATTCAGTGCAATAACCATATGGCAGCAACCAGTCCTGGGCACCATCCTGAAATAAATGAAAGTACAGATCCCATCTAGAACCTTATTCCTTTTCTTGTTCTGCAAAACTGAAAGACAACCTTGTAGGCCACTTTTGTGGTTGCCCATTTTAGAGGTTGTCATATTTCTTGGGGACATAAAAGCACACTTGTGTTTTTTGTGAGGAAGAGAAAAAAAATGAAACCAACCAAGCAAAGAAAGACAAAAACTGCCCACATACTTACACTGAAAAAAATAATTCAAAACCTAGGAGCAGGAGTAGGTAAGCAGGAACAGTTCTGGTCACAAATCTTATCTAAAATGAAGTTTTTACCCCCTAAACAACCTCTGCTAGGTTTCAGTGGCACGTGAGCCTTTTCCAGACTGCTTCATCTATAGAAAGCTGTCACAAAAGGCTTCCACTGGATCAACAGCCACATGTGCAAAATGAGCTTTGTGATCTTCTGCCTTGGGGACACTGTGAAGAGAGCACTGCACCAGAGCTCCATGTATCTGAGGTTAAACTATAACATCGCCTGTGTTAGAACTGTTCCAATTTGTCAAAGATTTGCATTTTATAGATTAAGAACCCAAAGCAAAACTGAACCTTTAGGTACTATCCTTTAATTTGTGAAATTAAATTAGTCCCATTCCACACTCTCAGGGTGATGCATTCACTCCAGAGAACATCTTGTTATAAGCAGTAAAATAGCACAGTAGGCACATCTACAGTCCCTGAGATAATACTGTTCACACCTTCTCTTTTTCCACAATGAATTATAGAATCATCCATCCTTCTTCTGGTCTCATGTAGTACAAAACATATTATCTATTTTCTGATTTTGGAGGTGGTGATTTTCTAAATTGTGCAGAGAAGCACAACAGCTCAGTAAAGTATTTAAAACCCCCTCACTTGTAATTATTGTGGGTGGTAGGGAGTGAGATCCTGCAGAAGGCACAACTGCTGAATGCAAACAGAAAGAAAAGGATTCAATACAAATCTGCTAGAGAATCATCAGTGCCTGCACCAGAATATCTGAGAACTATTTATTGGTTCAGTGACATACTAAGGAAGGATCAGTCATTATGGAAGATCTGAACTCAATAAAAGTACTTTAGGTTTGTATGCACAGAGTACAAAGAGGACAAGGAAGCCCTGACAGAGGCTCACTGTGCAGCACGCGTGCCACAGAGATCAAACCTCAGGTGCAGCTGGAACATGTTGTGCTCCTCAGCCTCTCACCACCTGCTGCTATTGGCTGACTCTAGATATCAAATGGAAATATCACACCACAGCTAACCCAAAACTGCACCCAATCTTCCACAGCAACACACATTTATGGCTTGCACTTTGCGTCATTTATACCCCCTAATAACAAGGGCCTGCAAATCTGCCTGCATTTGCAAAAGAACCAAACCATCTTATCTAGAGGTGCATCCTTTTTGGGCTCTTTTAAAAAACCCCAAAACAGTACCAAGATAAAAATTTTCTTAAGTGTTTGATTTCACAGTTATCCTAATGTTCTTTTGAGAACATTTTGTTCATAAAATTCTGCTTTGTTTTGGTAATATTTGCTAAAATACTTGAAAAATAAAAACCCAAAACTTCATTCCAAGTCTAGACAACTTGAGGCCTTATGTTGCACAGGTTTTTCTGTACATTTACTTCATAAAATTTTCCCTTTTTGCTCTCATTTTCTTTCCCAAGAGACATCAGTTCAAAACTTTCTTCCAGCTGAGAGGAGCAGGAGTCCTTTTCTGGGACAAATTGCACTTTACAACTGTAATTTACAAATTACAAATGTAATGTGTAAAGCCTAGCTTTATAGAAAAAAAAAAACTGAAACAACTCGATGCCTGCTGCACGCACCTGCTAGAGAAGGAACATGTGCTTTACTTTATACATTGACAGGATTTCTGCTCATTGTGGCAGGGACTGGGACCTGGATCTTGTTTATCCCTACTGGCAACATTAATTAAGAGGAAGTTGCCAGATGAATAAAGCGGCCGAGGGAGCATACAGAAATCACCTCCAAAAATAGCTTCAGGGCCACTTTTACATAGTATTTCATAGGGAGGATGCTTCTGAGAAGTGGAGTTATGTGCTGATACTGTGTCCACACACCAGATTTTCACAGTTACATGGGAAGCTACTGCTGAAAATTTTACATTTGCTATCAGAACTATTGAGATCCACATTCCTATAAAACCCACCTATAGTAACAAAAACTGATTACCTAAAATGCACTCCTAAATTCTTTTTGGTGTCCACACTTTCAGATGAGATAAAGGCAAATACCTTATGGTGCGGAAGAGATTTAAGCTGAACCAATTTTTCCCAAAAAGCTCAGGTCTGTCATTCACTTGCTAACAAGATTTTGCACAGCATCCTTCCATATGCTCTGCACACATCAAATAAATAAGAATCATGCAGTATTAGAAAAGCTTCCAGTTCTAGAAGATAAACTATCAAAGCTGTACAGAACTAATTACTAACATGGATTCAACTACTGACAAACATTTCCAATGAAAAACAATATACATTTCAAAATGTTAAATATTTCTCTTATAACAGTTTTACATACAAAACAGCATTTTGAGTATGAGTGATTTACTGCAAAATTTTTTATATTTCACAGTTCACATTAGCAGTTACTTCAATCTCCCTTTTTACTGGCCAAATATGCAATCTTTCCTTATCTTTCAGTTTTGTAAGGAAACAGCCTTATTTCTGAGGCCCAGATGTTCTTCTAGGCCCTGGGATTCAATAAAGCAGACGGATTCAGAAAATATGGCCGATGACAAAGGCCATCCTAAGTTTGCTACATTAGAAAGACACCACTGTGTCCACACTAGCTGGAACTGCAGACAGTGAACTTGCTGGCTGGTGGAGCACCAGTGAGGCTTGTGCATGTTTTGTCTTAGAACACCAGCAGATCCCAGGGCTGCCACCACCTTTTGGAAAGTTTTGAATTACCAGTTGCCAGAGTCATGACTCAGCTTTGTCCTGACATTGTTCCCCATTTCTCTGCAGGGAGCTGTGCAAGACTCAGGAGTCAGGGCAGAGCTTTGGCTTTGCAGCAGTTCAGAAAAAGCCAGTCCTGTGGTAATGTGCTCAATCATTCCCAAACTTGGATAAGCCTTTCCCTTCTTCTCTTTGTGCAAGAATGGAAAACCAAGCAGGTTCCTTGCGCCTTTGACACCCTGTTCAGAGACCTCCACTCGACTGAACAGGTCCAACAGAGAGAAACAAAGATGATTAGGGGACTGGAGCATCTCTCTTAGGAGGAAAGGCTGAGGGAGCTGGGCCTGTTCAGCCTGGAGGAGACGTGACTGAGAGGGAACCTCATCAATGTCTGTCAGTGTCTGAAGGGAGGTGTCAGAGGATGGAGCCAGGCTCTGCTCAGTGCTGCTGAGCAAAAGGAGGAGAGGCAATGGCAGAAATTGATGCACAGGAAGTTCCACCTGAACATGATTAAGAACTTCTCTACTGTGCAGGTGACCAAGCTCTGGAACAGATTGCCTAGAGAGGCTGTGTAGTCTCCCTCACTGGAAATATTGAAGTGTCCTGCACCATCCATCTGGGATGACCCTGCTTGAGCAGGGAGGTTTATCCAGATGACCAACTCTGGCCCCTTCCAACCTGACCGCTTCTGTGATCCTGTGATTCTGTGACTGATGATCACACTCATCAAATGCCTCCGCATTGTGTTTTGTGGAGTGAGCCATTCATTCACAGTACAGACTAGAGCTATAAATACACAATGCCATAAAAGGCTTGTGTATAGGCCTTTCTCCTGGAAAGAAAATATGTTTTGAAGATTGTTTGGCTGATAAAAGTTCAGCAACTTTATCTGCAACTCTAAGCAAAAAGGAACAAAAAAACAATAAAGTTTTTTAAATCTTTTTTACCTAAGACATAAATATGTATAAAAACCAGCAGCTGAAACTATCTAGAAGATCTGAAAGATAAGGCTGTGCTCTGCCTTCGGTCACATTTTGCAGCATATTATTGTTTGCTTCTAGGCTTTCTGAAAGCTCTGTGTATCAGGATACATTATATATCCCTAACAGCTTCATGTAACAGCCTTCACATACAGCTTTCTGCAACAGTTCAGTAAGAAAGTTGAAGGAAAACATAATGGTGTGGAGGAGTAACATAGGTTTAATATTTTGATACTATATCATCCTCCTTGTATATCCATTCCTTAATTTACCTTCCTGCTTTGAAACTGAACTTGGAGGATTCCTGTAAGTCTGCAAGGTGCTGAGCATCTCCAGTGAAATGCTTGTTATTGCAGTAGGCATGACTTGAAGTGTTCAGTAATTAACATGATCCAATTTCTCCACCATGCAGATCCTTATTTAGGATAAAGGTCACTAGCTACAGGGATTTTTTCTGGCAGGTACCACTTTTTTCATCTTTTTAAACACGTTTTTTTGTCTTCTTTCTTGCAATCTGCCAATAATTCACTAGGAAATCTCAGTAATATATAACTTCTGTTCTCTCCCCTGAGCTAAAAAGGTGTGTGTGTTTGTCCTTCCTGGAGGTCTGGGAGGACATCTCCCATCCTGTATGTGCTGATAGAAAGCAGTTTGTTGGGCTTTAAAGTGGAAGCAGCCTGTCTGCACCGAGACTGGAAGTGAACTGTCACAGGAAGCAGTCTCTCTCTCTGGATGTCTGGCCAGGAGCTTTGGAGTGACCTTCAGGAAAAGTCTGTTTCTTCCTCCACAAAGTGAAACTCACAGTATGAGGGGCCAAACTGTAAGCACTGTTGTCACCCCAGAACTTCAGACAGTCTTTCAAAGGCTAGGCTTTAGCCACTGCATGAATCTGCAGACAGGCTCATAGACATTCAGCTGCCTTGCTGGGATCGCTTGCCAAGTAGTGGATAAAGTAAACTTTCTGCAGTGTGGCTGAAACACTAACTTATGGGGAATTTGTCTGTCTTTCCTTTTCTCTCTTGCTGCAGCAAAGTTGCCAAATGCTCAGGATTTATATGCAAATAGTCCTGGTTTTTCTCTGGTTGCAGAGGAGAACCAGAGGGAGTAAGGGCTGCATAACTGGAGCTCTTTGCCCCTTTTATCAAACACAGTTCAGGCATGCTGATGGTTAGATACACATCGGAATTTCAAACTGTGGTTTATATAGCTGCTAAAACTCACTAAAACAGCACACACAAATTTCCTTCTCTTCCCTCAAATCAAGAGCCCCTGACAAGAATCAGTGCTAATCCTAGCTTGCGAGATGGTTTTTATCAGTCCCGGAGACAGTTTACACTGCAGTCCAGCTCTGTGTAAGCCTCAGAAGCCTCTTATGTAATGTATCTCTTTCACAGCACGGCGTGCATTTCGCTTAGGCTTGCAGTGTGCATTGAAAACCCTGCCAGACTGGGACCCGTAGGAGGAAGTGAATAAAAAAATGTAGAATATAGCTTTTCTTTAGGAAAACCACATGCTAGGCGGGGAGACTCCTGGCATTAGGAGACAAAAGATGATGCATTCCATATTTTCATACACACCTCTGTGATAACACTACAGTATTTACTCCTTAAAATAGAAAATATTTCTCTTTTATTTCCTATGAACCCAGTAACTGATGAGGACCCTCCAGTACAGCTACTCCACCTTTTATCACAATGCAAAATGCAGTCTAGAATCAAAGTGCAGATATAAAATCTCCTAGCATTTAGAAAGATTCATTTCTGTAGGTTTGCCCAGAGCTACCACCACAGTGAATTACCCTCCGGACTAAGTATAAATAAGTCCAAGTGTACATGAAAATCTATTCGGTTTTTTTTGCTATATTCCACCAGCATCACTTTCTTGTTTCAGCAGTCCAGAGACAGAACACAATTGTCACCCAAGGGTGACTCCTGCATATTATTTTCTTTGTATTTTTTACAGAGGTTACAGACTTGGAGAAGAAATTCTTAGAGCAGGAGATCTCTCAGGATGATTGTTACAGCTCATGCAAAGGTAGCAACTGCATGTTGCTAAATTTGGAGTAGCTGTATTCACTTGTACCAACAGCACAGATGGGGGCAGGGAATAGGGAGATTCTCCAGAGCAGCTGAGTTTGGACTTAGCAGTGAATACAGAGCCTGCAGTGCTGACTCACTTTTTCCATTTTTAAAATAAAAACATAAGTGAAGATATTTTTAAGTAGTTACAGTGCTTTTCTGCTGCAAGCAAAGCCTTTTTCATAAGTTTTAACTATCCTCACCCCCTCAACAGTAACATACTTTAGTAATCACTCCTATTTAATAAAATCCTTTTAGCCATAAAGCCCAATACAGTTTTAAATAGAGCAGTCCTTAGTCCATAACTTATTGGTTTCTAAGGGAAAACTATTGTCCAGAGAAAACATAGGAGCCCAGGAGCCAGGATCCCTTGGCTCTACCCTTCATGTTTCTGCTGACATGTTGTATTATGGAAAAATTAAACAGTCCCACTTGCGAAATTGTGGCCTGAGTTGTACAAGCATATTTCTGTTCTCACTGAAGTTGACAAAAGCTCTGAAGTTCAGACATAGAGAGCAAGATTCTTCAAACACAGCAGGTTTACTTACGCTATGTATCTCATTTTCTAGCATCGTAAGAGCAGCAGTGGCAAAAATCTTGAGTCAAATCACATTTTAAATTCACTCCAGGAGATAGAAAAAATGCGGTGGCACTTCCAGAAGCATATGACAGGATAAGACCACCAGACTTGGGCTGTTGAGTTGTGGATGCTCTCCAGGTAATTAAAAGTATTTCAGTAGCAGTTCCCAGAAACTCACAGGTCAAGGCCTCAGGAGCCCAGCAAATGGGGAGATTAGGCAGCGATGAACCATAACTGTGAGGTACAGTCTCAGACAAAGTGCAACCTAGAGACCCAAGAGAGAGGTTGAGTGGCATCTTTTTTGACCTTTGGGGAGTAAAGCAATTTTTCATATGCTCCACCACACACAAGTGGTGCCCAATCAGGCAGCTAAAGAAGGGTCAGGTTTTGAAAGTGTTCAGTAGCCAAAAGCTTACAGCCAGATGCTCAGGGCTCTGTCTTTTGTAAAAAGTACACTAAAAGATTTTGAAAGCTTGTCACATGTGCTAGGATAAAAGTGGGAATAAAAGTCTTTTGAAACTTGCCTTTTAGTGAGGTGGCTATAGGTTCAGAATTAGCATTTTCTCTTGAATTAACTGCAAGTACAAAGCAACAAACTTAAAAAGAGAAATAATTTTTTTAAGTCCTATTTATGGTTAATTTAGGAAGTCCCCACTAGGAAATCCCCATGGGTTTATGTTTTATCAAAACAATTTTGGTAAAATTATCTTCCATGTACTTTTTAAATTAATATCAAGAAGGCTCACATATTAGAACAAGTATTCCTCTTGCAGTCTTAAAATTACCAGCACTATCCAGCTAATTTTGAGATTTCTCCTGTTCTCGTTCCCCCTCTTCAGTTGTGTGTTTGTCTGTGCATTTTTCAGTATCATATTTTTTTGGTAATTTGAGAAATTCTCAGCTATTGTTTTAAATAACATCCATTTCACTGAGGGGAAGTCTATTTTTCCTATTCCTATTCCATTCCAACTGTGCATTCCTCTGCACAAACAGATCCTGGAGTTTGTTGCATGGCAGTCTGTCTCTCTATTTCCCCCAAAGTTCCCACAAGAATCTTGCATTCCTGTCTCCCATTCTGTCCTCTGTGGTTGCCATTTACTCTTTAACAGTTGCCACATTCCACCAAAAAGTGGAAGAATTGCTCAAAACAGTTAGCAAGTGAATTTTGTTTGCTCAGTATCTCCAGACTTTCCTTCCCATGTGCATTAGATTTAGTTTTGTGGTCTTTAGAATGATTAAGGTATAGAAAACATATACTTTCTGAAGTTCTCTCGCCCATTATATGGCTAACAGCTCAACAGCTCAAGTCTCCCCGGCTGTAATCTGGCAGAAATTCAGGCACAAAATAAACCAAAAAATAAAATTAAAAAAAAAAAATTATCTAGATTTAGGATTAGCTTCTGTCAGGAGAAAAAACAAAATTGCTAAAACAAAATTGGCACTCAAATTCAGACTATCAGACTTACAACAACTGCAACAACTGAATCTTCCCAATGGATTTGGCTGTGACCCAGCAACCTATATTTCCACCTCTGAAGTAAACACAAAATAACTAGGAGTAGTTTCCAGAAAACAGTGCATCCCCTCTACAAACCTCCCTTCTCCTTCACAGCTGTAAGATCATCTCACCTAGTCCAAGGTGAGACCAGCACCATGTTCCTCTCTGCATTCTGCATGCCCGAGAGCCCAAGAATGGCACTGATGGCTGCATCCTCAGCTCTCAGCCCCTCAGCAGGGCACTTCCATTGGCTTGGGAAGAACTGTGCCAAACTAACTGAGGATTTGGGCCCAAGCATGCAGGAAAAGAGGGTGTAATAGGCAGAGCAGACAGAAACCACTTCATTTCTGGCACAGCAGTAGATGGGTGCCCTGCATATGAGAAGGAGGAAGGGAGAGGTGTCCCCTCCATCTCTCTGCTTTTATAAAGCTTCCCCAGACACTCTGATTGTCTTCACAGTCTGCAGAAAGCTCAGGCCTTTGTCTACTGCGGAAGTGAGGGTCCAAATGATTTTTTTTTCCTCTATCAATACTGATCCATCAACAGTAATGGCATGGCAGACACAGGTGTCTTACTTGAGGTCAAAGCCAGTATATTTTCCTTTTTTATTTTCAACAAACACACACATAGTCATGTATCTTTTGGTAACAGAGATGCTGATATCATCTCCTACATAGCTGTATTTCCCCTGTCTTTGAAGACACCACAGAGGTACAAAACAAATGCACTATGTGAACCATTGCTAAGGACAGGGAGGAGAGGGTTCAGAAATACCCAAGCTGCTAAACAGCTTTTAGATCTTAAACTTTTTCATTCACAATAGTCACTCTTTGGAGAATTTGCTTAGTATACAGATTTTCATTTTTTATTCATTTTAGAAACCACATTTTCATTTTACACACTGAAAATTACTATTAATGCTGCTCCTATGGATTTCTTGATGAGTCCTTGCTGAATAAAATGAATTTGTGAGACAAATTAACTGAGCCTCTGTTTTATGATTAATTGCACAAAAGCCACTTTAACTGCACAACACTACACCTCTGTATGGGAAGAAACAGAAAGAGTAATATACGTATTTCATGAAGATGAATATATTTAAATAAATAAATCCCTATTGTGTGATTGTATTTCTTTGACCTGTATTTACTAAAATCCCTTTCCTTGTATCTGTTTTCTACCAAAAATCCTACCTTCTTCCTTCTCATAAAAGGGCCTCCTCAAAAGAAATATATGGGTAATTTCCCATGCTGTGATTCATGCAGCAGCAAAGACACAAGGGTAATTGATACATTCGAAGCCACAAAAGCTCCTGAGAATGCCACATAGGAATTAGGGCTTGTCCCTCCCAAAAAAATGGCAAGATCAATATTTCAGCTGAAGTGCATTTTCACCAGTGCAGAAGGAGCTGGAAGAAACCGCGCAGCAGGAAAGCTATGACATAGTTGCTATCAAGGAAACATGATAGGAAGACCCATACAACTGGAAAGCTGTGATGGATGGCTAAAAACACTTCTGATGGGAAGAGTTTATCAAGGAAAAATTGATAGGAAGGTAGCCCTGTGTGTTAGGGACAGTTTTAGTTGTTTAAATCTTAATGGTGGCAACAGGGTTGAGTGTTTATGGGTAAGAACCAGGGTGAAGGCCAACAATGTGCATGTCATGATGGGAGTCTGCTATAGCAGGATGGAGGTGCAGAAAGAATGTTCTAGAAGCAGCTAGGACAGGTCTTACAATTACTAGCCTTTTTTCTTGTGGAGGACATCAACTTAGCAGATGTGTGCTGGAAAGGCCCTGCAGCAGAAAGGAAGCAGTGTAGGAGGTTCTAGAGCAGAGGATAAGGATACTGTGAGGTTATGAAGGGAGAAAGCAGCCAAAGCCCAACAAGAATTTAGCCTGGCAAAGTTAAATGTAAAAGGTTTTGATGAACATGTTAGCAACAATTAGGGGGGCTAAGGAGAATCTCCATTTTTTTATTGGATGTAGGGGGGAACACAGTGACAAAGGATGAGGAAAAGGCTGAAGTACTTCATGCCTTCTTTGCCTGAGTCTTTAATACAAAGTCCAGTTCTCTGGGTGCCCAGCTTGGGTTCAGTCCCACTTTAAACCCTTTTTGTGTTTTCTTGTGGATGTTTAGGGTTTTTTTCTCTTTGGTTTTGCATAGCCATTCCAGTTCTTTGAGTATGTTTCTCTCAACTGTAGTAGTTTACCAAATGAATGCTCCTGGTCATGTCCAACTCAGACTGTCCTTGTGGAACAGGCCGGCAAAGTAAAAGGGATAAAACTGATGTTAATGCACATGAGGTCCCTGTTGCTTTGTACACCAAAGAAGGAGTTTCCTTCTCCTTCTTGAAGGCAGATGTCAGCTGTTCAAAGTGCACTGCCAGCCTAAGACATGGCAACAGATAGCACTTTCCACTAGAGGCCTTTCTTTTTTAAACCTGAAAAATGTGTTGTGTATATGGTATATATATTAATTATAGAGATCCAGATATCAAGACAGTCACATCAATTTCTATCACAGACCACTGAGGCATGGATAAACAGTCACATTGTTTCTTAAAAGCATATCACACACTTGCTAAAGTGTCACTAACTGCTCTTTCCATCATCAAAATAGATTTAGACATTTTTAAGATCTGTATTGATTTGGCTGACAGTAACTGACTCTGAATTACTACATCTATATTTAGAAATCTCTGTACACATAACTTACTGCTCCACAATCACACTTAGCTATTCAAACATTGTTTCCAGAAGTGATGGCTTGCACCAACTGCTAGGGTTCATCATATTAAGTCATCAACAAAACATTTCATTGTGCTTCTCATTGTCCTTAACCAGCAAAGCTCAAAACCCAAGATACTTCTGATATTTTGGAAGGAAGAAATTAATACGCATGCAGACTAGATAGATTCATATGCATACATAGATGATGTACTTTCTGCATTTCTAAACATTAAAACTTTCAGCTAGTTTTATTTATTGTGATACTGAAGAATAACTGTTTGCAAATAAAGTCTTTACATGCAAAATATGACTCAGGAGACCTGCAAGCAGCTTCCACCCTGAGACCTGGTTTACATGTAAACCTAAGAATTACAGAACATTTTCATTTTTGCTTGGAAAGAGGACAATCATAGGCTGAAGATCAGGGCACAAGAAACAGAATTACAGTGGGCAAATAAAGTCAGCTGAGTTTTCAAAAGTCACAAAGTGCTTAAAACAAAACCAGACAGAACGAATCTCTGCCCCTTATTTTAAAAACATTCGCTTGTTGTAATTATATTTTGTTTTATCTTTAAAAACAGACAAGAAATTAATATGAATCTATCTTATTTTCAGTGTGGAATTTCAATGCAGGACCCTATTAATAAAGGCTAAAAGAGAAAAATAAAAAATATTTAAAGTAAAATATGTCATTAATTCAGTAACTTGTGCAACTGAAATAAAGCCAGATTACCTATTCTCATCATCCAGGATTTACTTTATATGTCTTGATGTTACTCCAGACTTCAGTTTTTGTATGTAAAGGTACAGAAATAGCAAGGAGAGAGAAAACTTTTGGAAAAGTTTTGTTTCTACTCCTTCCAAAGAACTGTTGTCTGAAATCCATTCAAATGTATTTGCTCCACAACAGTTAACACTTTTAAAGTAACTTAAATCCAAGTATTCTAAATTACTTTATGAACTAATTTTAGAAATGCCACTGAAAAGCAGAGGAAGTTTGAAATAAATTTCTGGAATAGAATTTCTAGTCCACCTTAAAATTAGTTTAGGCAGGATTTTCCTGTATCCTCAGTCATTTATTTGAAGATTTAGACTGCATATTTTCTGCATTCTTTATTGGGAAATATTTTGGATAGTGTCTAGAGTGTATTGGTAAGTGGAAAGCAACAAAAATACAGAGCAAATTGATCAGGCCCAAAGGTTGGTTTTAATTAGGAATTTTTAGCTTACTGTATTCCTTTCACAGGTCAGAGACATGGTAGTGATTCTAATGATTACATCCCACTAACAATTAATCTCCAAAAATTCTAACTCACTCTGGAAACAAGGAGTTGTCTATCGTTTTACACAGCTCAATAAAGATACGTATTTGTCACAGGGCTGCAGTTTATGCAGAAATTTCTCAGTTCATAGCAGTGTGCTCTCAACCACAAGTATCAGAACAAAGGAAAAAAAGAACAAAATTTCTCCTTCTTTCAAAAATGTTAAATACAAACATAAGTGCTACAAAGCAATGTACCATGGTTTAATCCTACATAATTCATACTAACTACTTGGTTGCAATAGTAAATTAAGTAATATAATTTTCCAAGTTTCACCAGATTTTAAATTATATCTCCTATTAGAATAAAGTTTACTATTCTGAGCAATGCATTAGCTCTTCCTTTAGCACTATACAGCTAAGAATTTAGTGCCTCAGAGCTTTCTGTTGTGGCTGAGGTGTCCAGTCATGACAATCTTGCTGCAGCTTTGAAGGTTGTTTCTTGAGATGCACGTGAAAGGCTTGTGAATAATTCTCAATTTGATCTTTTTCAGTTAACAATGAAAATACCTAAAAATATTCAATAATATGGCATAAACTAAAATTCCACTTACTTCAACTTTGATAATGTAGCACCATTTATAGGTAGTGGTGTTATCATTAGCAACTCCACCCTGCATGCAAATTAACCAAAAATGAGCATAAATACTAGCCTTCAGTTAGACAGCCACCAAGATGCATTATCCCTATTCCAATCGTTAAGTCACTGTTGTTGCCTCCCATAACAGTCCCTGCACTGTGATTATGCTTTCCATAGATTTTTTTGGAATTCCCAGATTACTTTGCAAGATCAGGTATTAATTAAGTCACTGTTTGTGCCACTTATTGCCAACCAAATCTCAACAATTTACAGAAATTACTTGTTTTTAACAAAGTCATGCTATTATTTGAATATCTATCCAAAAAAAAAAAAAAATCAGAAATCTTTAAACTCAGGTTTGGACTTTAGTAAATGACATTCCCACAGTATGATCCAAAACTGACTCTTCATGGAGTCGTAAAACTACACATAGAATTTTGAAAGTGAACACACACAAATCACTCCTGTCAAGAGTCAATCACTAACCAATTATGTAGCATTCACCTTTTAAATCTTTGTTCTCTCAGTTTTGTACCACTAGTAAAACTATTAATGTCTTTTTCTATCCAAATAGAACAGTGGAAAGAATATTTTCCTCATTTAAAAAGATTTAAGCAGACCATAGAAATGTCCTGAATATTGTTTAGGAGTTAGCTTGAAATTAAAATGAAATTCAGCTGTAACTGTACAGTTCCACAGCTCAACTTAAAAGAGTAAAGATGAATTGAAATGTGTTAAGATTGACAAATATGTATTTTTGTAAAGAAACTGGAACTAATAATAGCTGAATTGTGTATTTGTCACAAATACCCACAGGCAAAAAAAACATTGTGTTTGCACAATGCATTACTGAGACAGCATCAAATAAAGGCAATTACACTCTTCATTACATCTTATGTCCTTCATAGGAAATTCCGAGCTAGTATGGAGTATGTAGTACCTCAGTGTTCCTCACATCAGGACAGAGGAACAATGCCATGCAGCTCTCCAACAAATCACATCTAACCAACACTGTTTAAAATTAGATTTTCCATGAGTAATCCACATTGCAATTTTTTTCACGTCATGGCTCTATTGAGAGAGGGAAAAAATCAAAGAGAGGGAGATCAAAATCTCTCCCTGCAGATACTTCATAATTCACAGTCACAAACTAGGTCCTTAGTGTTACCAATTAAAGACACAAAGAAGGGTGACAGTAAGACCTTTTCTCAGCATGGGTCCATCAGAGTTGTGCAGTTTCTTCCTGCCCTCCTCCTCTCAAAAAAGTCCCTTTAGACATCTGTTTGACTGAGTGCAAAAATTATCAAAGCATGAGTGACTCAATCCCTTCAGTTCCAAGCTCAGCCATCAGCTGAAATAGAGAAAGCACCAGGTTTGAGTCACAGTTTCCCCATATCACAGGCAGGTGAGATGTTAGAAAGCCACAAAGGCACAGCACTTGATTTGAGTGACATGAACAACTTCTGCCCACCCACACTGGGCAGTTCCAGCCCCAGACATGGGGCACCAGCTGGGGGATGGGGAGATGCCAAGGCCAGGCCAGAATCAATTTGGTTGGAAAAGACCTCTTAGATCACCAAATCCAACTTTTGACCAAACACCACATTCTCAACTAGACCATGGCACTAATTGCCGTGTCCAGTACTTCCTTAAATATCTCCAGGGGTGGTGATCCCACCACCTTCCTGGAATGGGTAGCCCATTCCAATGTCTAATCTCCCTTTCTGTGAAGAAATTCTTCCTGATGCCCAGCCTGAACCTCCCCTGGCACAGCTTAAGGATGTAGGCCTGTGGATGGGCATGGCACAGGGGCACCTATTGCCAGCAGGACCATGGAGATGAGCCCTGCTGCAGCATCCATGTCTGGGTAGCAACACAGGGACTTCCTGCTGTCCCCAGGGCCCTGGGGTAGGAGTCCTGAGAAAAATTACATTATTTGAGTGGTAGAATCACCTAGCCAGGCCTTTAGAAACAAGAACACCATGTTTTTATTTCTGATGCCTGGTCTTTTGGCAACTTAACCTTTTTCTCTGACTCAGCTGACCAGTTTATAAAGTGAGCAGAACAATATCTACTTTTGAAGAAATTTGGCACCTCTGATCCTCGTGTTCTAAAAGTGGTAAATATTACTACATTGCAGAACTATGAATAAGAAACAAAAAAAGATTGCTTTATTTTACTCTGGCTAGTTTTGTCTTTCATCAGAAGTGCATTGAATATGGTGAAAGAAGAAAAACACGCTGTTGTCCTTCCCTTCTCCCTCTCCCAAAATTAATACATTTACAGGTGCTGTTGAAATATAATTTACACCTTTTAACCTCCATCTGTGTCATTTGCAGGAGTTATGACAACACTTCAGCAATCATCTACTCCTATCCCCATGGAAACTGCCATCAAATGGCCAAAAATGGGACAGAATGCTTTAAACTAATCACTTTTCAATGGAGGAAGGCCTTTTTTTTTTCTACAGCCGTTTCCATGGGATCAGAAGCCATTGCTGCTTGCTTAATTGTTTAAAATCTTGTCAAGTGCACAGGCAAGTGCTCAGCCTTTTTAAATGTGACTTTTTGTTTTGAATCAGGTTTCTAAAGCAGAATATTCTGCCTAATTCTTCTCCTATCCCACCAGTTGTCTGCCATCAAAAAACTGAACTCGATAGTTTTAACAGTTGGAAACACGGAAGTTCCATCATTTAATTTTGGAAGAAAGTTTTCAGTGGAATGAATGAAAGAGAGGACATGTATTAATTTTATTCCACAAGGTAGCTCAGCACCACTGTGAAAGAAAGAATTCCTGGGCTGGTAGTACCAGCCAGCACAGAAAAAGCCTGTGTATCCGGAGGTGGGGACTGCAGTCACAAAGATCCAATGGATTTCCTTTGAGAATTTCCATTCTCACCTATGCCACCTTTATACTAATTTTCTAATATATATGTATTTTAAAAAATTCAATATCAGGTTTCCTTGAGAAGAAGTGAGCAATAATACCAACAGGCAGCTCTCCTAGCTGCTGTGAATTCAGAAGGTATATTTTGCTATGCAGTTCCTTGAATAAGTACTGCAAGACAAATCAATTATTTCTACGTTTACAGTTTAGCCCTATGCTAGGAAATCTCCTTTAATGTAAACATGAATTTTCATATGAATGTGAAACTTCTGAGTCCAGTTTTTGTGCTAATGGCAAAGAGCTAGATTTCAAACCAATCTGTTAAAATTATACAAGCATGCCCATGAGAATGTATATGATTGGATATGCCTCTGCTCAGGTCAGAGCATCAGGTTCTGCCATTAATCCAATCATTTAAACTACTAAAGGCACAAATTATTGTTAATTCAGACAATGATATTAGCCCTGCAAGGGGAACACAAAAACATTTCCAACTACATATCAGTGTTTTACACATAAAATATTCTAGGAAAAATGTTATTTATACAATAAAAAATTTTAAAATAGAAAGTTATTTGGAACCTACAATCCTTTATTCAGAATTAGGACAAAGTATAACTCTCCTGTTAGAACATTTGGTTACTTGTGAACAGGTCTGAAGATACACAGCCAACTACATGGATTTCCCCTAACATAAGATTGCACTGTCTTTTGCTCCAAATGCATGAGAAGCAGGATTTGAAAATAATATGTGACTAAGTATAGACCAAGAGAGGGGGATAAAAAGAAGAAAATGCATCCTCACCTTCACCACTGTAGCATCCTGCATGTTCCCAGAAGGATACAGTAATTAGGGAGTGGATTTTTAAGAAGGATTAAATATCCCTTAATGAGACCAGCTGCAGCCATTAAAAACCTCAGCAGTTTAAGGTGATGGAATGCAGAATGAGACCAACATTTCTCAGATACAGAAATAAGGCAATCAGCTTGAGAACTCTGCATGAAGTATCTTGTTTTTAGAGGTTAGTTTGATCTACTTGGCTTTAAAACAGGATACAACTTTCTGGATCTCCTGAAACCTTTGCACTGACCATAAGGTTTGCAATTAGCTCTGGCACAGGACAGGTGCTAACCACACCTGAGAGCCAAAGTCATTTGAAACAGCTAATTTTGAAAACAGGTTCTTCAGAATAGTTCAGCACATTGTTATTTATCCTGGTGCATGTAATTGTCAGAGCAGTAATTCAATTTAAAAGAAAAACCCTCTATTTTTTTTTTTTTGGCAACAAAAACCAAATCAGCTTCCCTATTGACTCTTTTGTAACAAGTTTTCTAAAGATTTTGATCTTCAAACAAGACCCAAATGTCTGTTGAAGAAAAACACTGTTGAAAGGTTTTCAGATAAAAGAAAAAGAAAGGCAAAGAAAGGCAGCCATGTTTTTCTTCAAATCGATGTTAAATGATCAATTCCATTTTTCTGGAGCTAGATGACCACTGGCCCTATCAGGCTTTTTACTCTCTTGTCTCAGGCCTTTTCTGGCCTTTCTTTCAAAGACCTCATGCCTTTATTCAGCCTCCTCTCAGATTCAAAATACAATACCTCACTCTTTATAAACCAGTCCTTTTTGTTCTGAAGAGTGCACAGGAGCTGAAATAATCTTACATTCCTGACTTATACTTTAGCTTTTCTCTAGATACTGTTTGGCAAGCTTGTAAAATTCCACACATGTCACTTCTGATGTAGAAACTGCACAACAAAAAGCAATGCAGTCATTTTGCCTGACAATTTACCCGGAAAGGAAAAGCAGTATAGTATTAAAATCCATTAGTCAGTATTAAAGTGAGATAAATAATACAATATTTTCTTTTCAGTTGTTCTACACTATTCATATTTCTGTGATTCTAGAAAAGCTGATATAGAAGTAAATTAAAATTTTGCTCCAAGACTTAGTGTCGGGAATTCTGGTCTTTATATTTCTTGTAATTCATCTGCATATTCATAGCAAGAATGCTGGTATTGTTTGCAGAAGTCATTTTTCTGAGTCTCATCACTATGGGTCTTGATACTGTTTTTATTAATGAGTAATCACTATGTATCAGAGTCTTGCTCATTTGTTCCATCTAGGAGACAATTCCTGTCCTCAGATGCCATTCGTTTGAGCAGGAGACTCCTGTATATATCCAATTCTTTTTTCTTCCTGTCTGTGGGCTTTTGTTTTGTTTTAATACTTAAAAAAAAATTTAAAAACACTCTGGACAAATAAATCACATGTACGTAATGATAGACCATATCCCCACCCCCCAGATGGGTTATTTTGGGTCACATTTCATTTTCACATCAAGAAAAAACTGGATGAATAGTGAATGGGAAAGTAACATTATAATTGGAATCCTGCTGGTTTATGCAGGCCTGCACATCTGGAATAGGGTGGGAAAAGAGAAACAGAAGAGTGGGATTCTTCTCAGCAGACAAAACCAGGGAGTCTGGGAAGCACATGTTGTCTGGTTTCTTAAGTTACAGCGAAAGTTAGCATTCAGAAAAGAAAATGTTCAGCAGCAAACCCTCCCTCCTCACATAGCTCAGTTCAAAAGTGCTCCTGTTCTCTCTTTGAAGCTGTACCTCCACCACCTCTGTTGGTCACTTTCTATGAATATGTGGGCTATTTTCCTCCCCTCTAGGCCCCAGTGAACACTTAACTGGGGTATCAAAGTGATTCCTCTCCAGTCAGCCTCCTAGTTACAGTTTAACAGGAACTGCCCTCATACCATACAGCAATTTAGACAGGCAAACACGTTCATTCATGTGACTGATAAAACGTGTTTGCTTTGTGTTAAAGAATCTATAAAAGCCTTTTCTAACACTGTATTGAAAGAGTCATGAAGGTTTCATTAGTGGTAAACAACTTCGGTGCCTTATCTGGGTCACTATGGTGTTACACACATGGGTCGGCGCCCAGGGGCCTTTGCAGCTCTTTGGGAGCTTCAGCTTGAACTCCAGCTGAGCCCCCAGGCAGGGAAAGAGCAGGGGCTCGGCCTCTCTGGAACGGTGAAATTACACTCTGTCTCACAGAGGAGAGGGGTGGCACGTGCCCCCCCAAGAATGCACGTCTGCATTTGCTCCACAGAGGTGCCAGAAGGCTCCAGGGAGCTCCAAAACATGCAGCCAAGCCACTTCTACACCGAAGTCCAGGAGAGGGACAGTGTTGGATAAATATATGCTACAGGAAGAAGCCACAAGATTATATTAGTCTGTTTTAAAAGACAGTGACAGTGTAGTGATGTACTGTGAGGAAGTATCACATGCCCCAAGAACGATTATTTTTATTACCATTATTTTGTCATCTCAATCGTATTTAGCTCTCCATGCATACTTCCCAATCCATCATACAGCATAATTACATTCAATGAATGACCTCTCAAGTTACATTGCAAAAAGAAACTAATTCTTAGAAGTTTCTCAACTGAGTTGTAGGCAATTAAAACCATCTCTGAGTGCTTCGTTTAATTTTCTTCAATGGAAGAAGTCTTAGAAGTAGGTAGAAATAATTTCCTTTTCAGAAGGGCCATGAATTCTTATTATGGCATATGAATAATGCATTGTTCTATTTAAAACATCTGAAGAGCCAGCATGGGTCTGCTGAAAGCTGGACCTACTGGCAACATAAAGCAGGGGACTTAAGTTCTGCAAATAAGCCAAACACAAGTAATGCAGTGCTGAGGGTCGCCTCATCTGTCAGATGCGGGGGGCCTATAGAAGAGGGGTCCTTGTCTTGTTCCAAGCATAAAGCTGGCTGGAGACATACTAAGAAAAGTAGCTTAATAAAACTAGTCTACTTCATATGGGGCAAGTTATTTGGGTGTCTCAGCCACTTGACCACAAGCAAGATCCAGATATTTCCCACTGAAAATAGAAAAGTGGTGGAAAAAATACTTCCCTCACTGCCAGTATTGCTGAAGCAGCATATCCATCATAGTCAGCATGGCCAGTTTTTATAACTAACCCTTTCTAACCCATTTTATAACTCACCACTAAACCATTTTGTAATTAACTCTTTCAGATCTTAGACGGAGAACACATCAGGTGTATTCTGCAGCTGCAATTCTGACTGCATAGTTCTACCACCCTTAACATCACTTTGTCTTGCTGGGCTCAGTAACCCCTACTAGCAGGTTCACCTTAAATATATGATCAAGAGATTGGAGTAATTGGTGCAGAAGTGTGTTTAGAAATGTAAATGGTTTGGGGATCTTCTCTTATTTCTGAGAAACAGTGTATTAAAAAAAAATACAGCTATAATAGCAAAATCTTTGTTTCTGAATAATGTTTGCATAATCAAGACTGACACTTAGGTATTTTTCTGCTCTGGCTAATCTCAGTGCCTTCTGCAAAAAATATAAAGTGATTCTCCACAA
Organism: Peucedramus taeniatus; assembly: GCA_013400575.1. Classification (NCBI taxonomy): domain Eukaryota; kingdom Metazoa; phylum Chordata; class Aves; order Passeriformes; family Fringillidae; genus Peucedramus; species Peucedramus taeniatus. The sequence continues at coordinate 437,155 of WBNO01020650.1, forward strand.
TTTCTATTGGCTGTCTGGACAAAAGGCTCTTTGTGCATTGCAGGACCAAAAGCTTTACATACAGTAAATATTTGAGCTGAAGGTGTGCTACTGATAGATTTGTACGCACCATTGTAATTTTATGTTATTCATGTTGTTGGCTTGCATCCCACTTTGTGGCCCAGTAAAGTAAATGACTGCTCAGAAAGCTGTTGAGCAGGAAAGAGCCTGCTGCATAATACACAAATTGCAACAGATGATTGCTACTTCAGACAATAAAAATCTTGTTATTTTTAATAGCTGGGAAAATGTATGCTTCTTGGACTATATAATACACTGTAGTGACTCACAAGACATTTTTAAATACTAAAATACCATCTTAATTTACTTCAGATCCACCTAGCCAGGTTAATATATTAAAAATATGACCACTTTAAAAAAAATGAACAAACTTAGTCAACTAGATATTTCTATGAAGGGGTGAACAGCTTTGATAGGCCTATTATTCTGCCTTAATTTTAGGAGACAAAGCAACTGCTTCAGACAGGTGCAACTTTTAGGCAGCAAAAATATATGAAATTCATTCATCCTTTATGTGTGTTTTTGTTTCTCTGATTAGTACCTTACTATAGTTGAAGAAAAATACCCTCGAGAATGAGAAAAAGAGGCAGAAGATGTGTCTTTGTTAGAGTGGAATTTATTTCATTGTGTAGGGACAATCGAGTTAAATTTAAGTTACTTCTGCTGCCACTACTTGTCTAAATCCTCCTTTACCAAAAGAACAGCCCTATTGTAGTATCCCTGGTATTAGCTAAAGGGTTAGGTAAATAAAGCTGGCAGAGGTGACAACATGATATGACACTGTTCTTTTTTCAAATACCATATGAATGGGATTCCTATCATGTTCTTCTTCCACTTAAGTGCCAAAAACAAACCAAAGATCTCAAAATCTCATCCTCTGTCTCATGACTAGAATGAATACCCAATTCTGTACATGGTGAATAAAAACTGAGCCATGTGCATTAGATCATTTCAAGATCAAAACAAAAAGCATGCTTGAATCTCTACCAGGGATTTAACTTACAGAATTTCTAATAGATATCCTGGAATGATATCACACTATTTATTCTCTTCCTGTAGTTCTGGCAACTTTATTCCTGCAATACAGCATTTCTAAGAATAATTTTTCAAAATTGCTTATACAACAAGCAAGGTTATTTTTTAATATTAATCCTGACAACGAGATAATGGGAACTTCAGGATGCCAGACCAATCTATGTCTGGAAAATAATGTGCCCCATGTGGCCCATAATTAACCCATACTCTGTAAGATGTGCCCCAATGACTTAGCAGAACCTTCTTTGAATGAGAACAAAAGATATTACACCTAATTTAAGGGCACAAATTAATAATACTGAAATGGAACCAAAGACTAGACCCATCAATATTGTCCTCTGTATTGATATTTCACCCAGCAATCTGGGGATTTTTAAATTCTAGTTGGGGGTGTTTTCCTTAGAGAAAGGAGGAAGAGAAAAAAAGAAGAGAAGGGCTAGGAGGTTTTTAGTTTTACTATGAGTATTGGAATGGATAACTTTAAGCTAAGATGTCATCTGGTTTTTAATTCATAAGCATAATTAACAAAATAGTGATAACAGGATAGAATTATTTAATCAATGCTGTAAGAGTTTCTAAGAGATGCATGATTCTATTAAAATGAAATGTATTGGCTTCCTCAAGAAATTACATGACACAGTTCTCTAGTGCAAGGTGCCAGAGGATCAGAGAATACTTCAGGTTGGAAGGAAGTTCAGAATGTCTCTAGCTCAACCCTTTCCTCAAGGCAGGCTCAGGCATGTGGTCAGACCAGAACACTCAGGGCTGGGACCAAATGGGTTTTAAAAACCTCCAAGGACAGAGCCCCTCTGGGCACTGTCTTCACTGCCTTCACTGCCTGACTGCCCTCCTGGCAAACAGGTTTCTTCCTGTGTATAGCTTGCTTCTCTCTTGTTTCAGTAAATACCTGCTGGGTCTCATCTTTCCACCACGCCCTGCTGTCCACGGTAGCAGCACTTTCCCAGGCACTGCAGGGCTGCTGCTGGTCTCCCCTTGAAGCTGCCTCCACCCCAGGCTGAATACCCATTATTTATCTGCAGCAGGTCCACAGTATGTAACACAAATCATCATAAATCCTCCTGCACTCGGGCAAACTTCAGCTGAGATCACCCCTAGGTGAGTCAATCAAAGAAAATGCTGACAAGTGACATGGAAGCTCCAATCTGTCTGCTCCCATCAGATGGACTGCATGAACCAAAAATTTACTCCAATTCCTAATTCCACTTTCTTTCACTGCAGCCTCCAGCAGCACCTCAGGCATGCCACAAGAACCAATGAATTTTTTGTGCTGTATTAATACATGCCGCAACTCTAGGCATCATTATGATGGTAAGAATAATGAGTTGATTGTACAGCACAAACTGTTGACTGCATTACAGCTTCCCAATGCCAAGAATATGCACCTGATGAGGGAAAAGGTAACACACAGAGTCTGCTACAGATCCAGCAGGTACATTATCCATGCAGAAATTATCTTTTACTATGAGTGTAGTCTGAATTTCATACCTTTCTACCCACCTCTAGAGAGGCATCAAAGGTCTAAAAACTCAAAGATTTTTGTGAGGTTGTGAAGAATATAATGATGAGTTATTTAATGAGTACATTCATTTCTAGCCCATTGTACAATGTCCTATTATATATTATAATGGAAATGATCTCTGTGTGTGCTTTTTGGCTTACGACACCAGCCAGCAACCCTTAGGAAATCATGTCCCTGCTAAACCAGACACAGATGGCTTCTGCATGGAGGCAGATGAGGAACCTTCTTGCATCCCATTCCACCACCTGGCTCAGAAATGTGATAACAAACAGCCAGGGATACAGTCACATCTGATATTGCCACAGCCACTTTTTCTACCATGAATATTTAGGTTGAAGTGTAACCAAAACATGGATACACTTATGCATATGAGAAGCAGAAAGAAACATTGAAACAAAAGTGGTTCACATCCTGCCTTTAGGACAGTGGTCTGAAATTTCGGTTTAACAACACATTTCAAATTTTTTAGCATGATTGTATATGAACCATTCAGTCTCTCTTACCTGCAAAAAACCAGTTGAAAAATACCCATTTTGATGCCCACGTTTTGTTTCCTGTTGTTGTTTTATACTGTCAGCCCTTTGGGGAAAATACATCACTTTCTCCTTGCAAGAGCTACACAACATGGAAGAGTAAATCTGGTTCAAGTGGATTTTAATTTGGAAGGGCTTTCAGTCCTAAGGTTGAGCAGGATAAGTGCATAGCACACAGCAGAAATCAACTGCCTGAGATTCCATTGTGGTGTTTGGACAGGGGTTTAGGTCTACTCAAGCACCAGAGCTCAGAGCATTCTCCCCAGCACCCAGCTTCGCACCCATGACCTGCATTCAGTTTAACTGGTGTTCAAAGCTATAATGTTACACAAGGTCAAAGAACAACTTACACCTGGAGCAATATGGAAACCTGAAGATGAATGTGGAAGCGCAGGATACAAACAGTGTGGCAATGGAATAAATTATCTAGTAAGATTAACTCTGCATTTATAACCTTTCAGCATTCCACTTGTCACTTAACAAGGAAGGACAATTTAGGAATGCTGTTGGCATTCACAAAGCCATTTGTAGTTCTGGACACACTTTTTATTGGATCTAAGAAATAAAGTTACTCTGCAGCAAGCAAGTCTCTCTCCAAGAGAACTTGGTGAACAAATAGGGTGGTAGGAGTGAGAGGTTTTGGTGAAATACAACATTTAACACTCCTTTGATAGTCTGGGCACTCATAAGGAAAACAGAACTTAGCCAAGAAAGCAATTAAAGTTTCAAGCCAAAACCTCTGAGGGCATAAATCAGTTGCACTATTTTATACAAGGTGAAGAGCTGGTCTTGAAATTAATTCACCCAGTGAATTCACCCTGCTGCTGTGTTATCAAAGAACTTCTATTCACCCCTCTTGCTCACCAGCGCTTGAAAGGAAGCATCCCATGAAGTATATGCCAGAACCCACACAATATATCTGCCTGCATTTCCTCATCCTACCCCCTCTGCTGATGACCTCTGGACCCTTTCTTTCAAATCCTCTGTGTTCTGATACCCCCACAGCACAAACATGATTACCTATTTCCTACAGAAATAAACTTTGCTCAGTAACCATGGACATAGCTTATCCAGTCAGGAAAACACAAAAAACTGTCCATTGTGAAAAAAATGAAAACGCTCCTGTTCCCATTCAGTGACCCCATCCCCACTGACACCAGAGCAGCAATTTTTCTTATCTGAGGAAACATGACCACATGGGAGAAGATTACACGCTGGAATATTTCAGTCACATTGAGCAATACCTTTCTTTTTCCTCTTCTGTAATCACAGTACCGAAGGATAGATCTGACAGGATTTTATTGACACAGACTTTTTATAGATCCAGTTAAAAGGTCCCCAGACACTCATTCAGCTTCCTGTACATATAAGTACAAAAGCGCTGCAGAATCATTGTTAATGAAAATACATTTTACTGTGAATAAGCAGAGCAGGAGAGAGGGGAATTCCAGAAGATCTTAACAGACACCACTTGAGTGTGGCACATTACCTGTGTTAGTTTGCCATAACCAAATAGGAATACCTTCTCTTATCATTAAGGGAATTGTAAGACATGGCCTCAGTCCTTAGCCCACATCTATCTGATTGAACTTTGGCATATGTCTCCTTCACCTCATTTCCCTATCTCAACAATAAAGACTGGTTCCTTCACTTCATCTATCTTGTCAAATTAGACATGTACATGAACCCTTTCACCCTACCTAATGTGGCTGGAATAATGTAAGAAAGCCCTAAAAGCCTTGTATCCAGCCACAAAAAGATCCCTGCAGTGAAACACAGAAGCCACTAAGCTACTTACAGAAGTAGCACACTACATCAAATAACAATCTAATCTCAGTTGAGTTTCCGGAATTACACAGATTAATTATAACTTTAATTTTATGTACTTTGAGATGCTTAGCTGAAAAATCCAGCAAACTATCACAGTAATAGCATCAACACTAGTTAAAATTGGAAAATAACTGCTTCCTTAGCCTCTTGGTTTCACACATTTTTCCACTTTTGACACTGATTTTTTTCTATGCTTTAAGGTAAAAACAAAACACAACACCAGTGCATCTTGCTAAAATGGGAACAAATTCCCAACAGCTTTTCTGCTGTGGAACAGTGGGAAAGAAATACACATACACACACCTTTCCCATTGTAATGAAGCTGTAACCATACTTGTTTTTGAATAGGGCAACAACAGCTGAAGTTTGAAATGTGACACTCAGCACACACATTGTCCTTAATAAGAACTACATGGTGTACTGTGTTTGAGGAAGACACAGGTTTTGCTTTTTTTTCTCAGTACTAATTGACTGAAAAAAAAAATCCCTTCCAATTTTAACAGAGCCTAACAAAGCTCTGCCTTTCTGACATCACAAGAGTTACAATCTTTACCCAAATTGACAAGCTCATGGGCTGCTGAAAAGATTTGTGTGAGGGAAATGTTCACAGTTAGATAACATCATACTGACTGATTCATGGAGTGAGAGAAACCTGAGTAAAATGATCTAAAAGTGGTCACTGATTCCTCACTGTTGAGGGTTGGATCTGTTTCTTTTGTGTTTGTGGAATTTTTTTCTTGTGGTTTTGCTAGGTAACCAATTGCTGGGTACTTATGGGTACTTGATTGAAACAAAAGGAGGCAGCAGGTTTTTCCTGGGGAACAGCAGCTGAACAGGACAGCTCGGTCCAAGGGCGCCAGAGGACCCTGCTTGTTTTCCACTGGATTTCTTCCCAGAGGAAGACTGGACTCATCTTGTCACCACTGGACTTTTCTACAGGATCATCTCCACTTCACAGAACTGCATCTATTACTCCAGGAGGATTTCCTCTGAACTGCTTTTAACACCCTGACACCCAGGGTGTCAGGTCACATCCCTGACTCTGTCAGGGTTTTTCTGGGGTTTTGTTCGTTTTGTTTTGCTTGTCTTTCGGTGCTATTACATTTGTATTTTCTTTTTTCTTTGTTTAATATTCCTAGTAAAGAACTGTTATTCCTATTCCCAAAACTTGCCTGAGAGCCTCCAACTGCAAAATTATAAAAATCTGAGAGAGGGGGTTTACATTCTCTATTCAAAGGGAGATTCCAGCTTTTGCTGGCAGATACCTGTCTTTCAAACCAGGACAGTCACAGACCAAAGATTGGCTCTGGCAGCTCAGACTTCACTCAGTCTAAATCACAGATGGAGTCAGAACACCCATTTCTTCCAGAAAAACTGGTAATTGTCTGTGAACTTCACTGTGCCCTGAACTGCCTTTTCACTGAGCTGGAGGCCTTCATTCCTCTTCTCCAGTCATGAGTTATTTGGAAATCATGGTTCTGGATGTCCCACTTCCTTTGTAAGTAAGCTTAAGGCCCCTTTCACACTCCTGCATGTGGAGAAAGAATTCTGTTTTACACTGGTTGCTGCTGCTACCACCCTCACCTACCTTCAGAGTGCAGTTCTCCTGCAAGTCAGATAACAACTATTTTCACAGAACTCTTCTATTTTTAACCTAGTTATGGCCATATTTATTCCTTCATTTCCGGCCACTGCAAGATCACATCTGTAGTGTGTACTAAGTCTGATCTGTCTCCGTGTGAGAGTGGTCCCTGAGGAACTTCCTTAACCTTTGGATAAAGGATTTGAAAGAAAAGCATGACTGTAGAGGCCACTTACACACAGTGTATGCCATGGGGGCCATCAGGATCCTGAGCCATTATTGGATCAATGCACAGGCACTGAAGATTACATGCAAGACAGCAAACCAGAATAATGTCGTGACTTAAAGAATTTGGAACTTCATCATGTGTAATCCAGGAACATGGTCATACAAATTTCTCAATTTATGGACACCTGAAGAAACTAGACTGTCATGGAGGACCACTGGTCTGGATATTTAGGCCCTATTATCTCTAGAGAGATCAAGTGCAGCTCAGATATAAAGGCAGTTGAGCATACATTATAATCTAGATGTGTCAGAGTAATCTGTCCAGGCAGAAACAAGAAAGGGGATATATTTACAGGATTGTGACCTGTCACTCTTATTTAATGTTGCCTTTTATTCATGGAAGCTAGTCATCTACAGATTGCTCCATAAATAGTTGTAACTTCCCTCCTGACCTTGCAACCAGTCTAACACTTTGCAAACTCCATTTCACCTGCCCCATGCAGCCCCACAGCGAAAGCTCAGCAGTGTATGGTCTTTCACTCATGGATCTTCACTGGTTAAGTTTCCAGTTAAGCAGATTTAAAACATTGCTTATGCTCATAATTTAACATTGCAGCAAGCCAAAGCCAGGTTCTAACTAGAAAAACAGATACCTCATGCGTGCTGCTCTAACTTTCCAGCTCAAATAATTGTCTTATGTCTGCCAACACAGGACACATGAGTAAGACATTGGCACTGAAGTGAAAACTGCAAGATCAGTCATCAGGATTTGCAAGCTTTTCTTAGCAAGAGAAAAGGCAACCATAATTTTCTGTCTGTGCAGGATTTCAGCACAAACAAGCCTCTTTCATGAAGAAGAGAGAGCTTTTCAGCCTCACACAAGAGGTCACGTACATCATTCTAGCAGTGCTGCCTGGATATAATCAAATATAGAAGTGCCCACTGCCTCTGTCTTTCACTTCTTCGTTTCCCATCCTCTAGTCATAGACAACTTCAATTAATTAAGCCTACACTTTCTGCTACCTTTTGATTGCCTTTGAAACTGATTCTTAGGTCATGTCCAACACCATTATTTGGTCTATACCAAAATCCCAGCATCTCCTTGCAACACTCAGTCTAAACTGTCTGGCATTGCTGAGAGTGAGTCTGGGATAACAGTCTAAATTCTGATACTTTTGCTGAAGCTTTCCAAATTAAGAGAAAAATATTTTTCTCACCTGTAGGTCTTCCTAACCCTTAAAGATACTTGTGAGGACTGCATGTTAGCAAAGGATCAGGACTTGAATCTGAGATGTACTAGGATAACTCTATTCTTCATATCTGCTGAAACATGTCATTATAAGGCATCCACTGTGGCAGAGCCTTTAGTCAGAATACAGGTTTAAAGGCCAGAAGTGATGCCAGGGATGCTGGCAGGAAGTGTCACAAAGCTGTGCCAAAGACAGAAAAAGCAGCTTAGTGAGATCACAGAGGTGATCTTTGACATCCACTATTCTCAGTCTCAGCCAATACCAGGTTGGTGGCAACACATGACAAAAATCCTGGGGATGAAAAACTAGCAATTACCACCTTAACATATGTGCCATTTACAACTTTCAGTACTCTCAATAATTGTTCCAGCCTCAAAACACAGAAGCAAAGCTAAATTTTCTTTATGCCTTTCCTATTCTTCTTAACCTGTCATAATTAAAAATTGAGAGTATAATAGATCCATACCTATGTATGGGTATGTATGGATCTATCCTACCAATCCATCATTGCAGGAAGATTAATTTTCTGGAGAAACACAAAGTGTTATTGAAATGGTGAAAACTCTACTATAATTCCCGGGTCTACTCCTGTTGATGATGCTTAGGACCACTGTAACAGACTAAAGGCAGGGGAATCTCAATTCTAATGTCCTGCACAATCTGCAGAAGACTTTAGTCTGTTTACTTTATGGTTTACCTCTTTTGCTGACCTTGGACACAAAAAATTAGGCTGCAGAGGTAATCATTCATACCAATTAACCCCAAACTC
>WBNO01020656.1:0-26900 GCA_013400575.1 Peucedramus taeniatus
AAGTCAGTAACTTCAAAATTACTCCTTCCCCATTATGGACACCACCATCAGCCCTGGGTGAAAAGCAATTCTAGGCCACACCATGGTGTTCCTTTTTTTCTGATATCAACAGGAGGAAGGGTATGCAAGGTGAATTGCAGACTGAATCTGTAGACCAGGTTTCTGCTGGTGAAACAACATGGAATCAACTAGCATGTATGTAACATATCTCAACCCAAAGTAGCACATATAAATCTACACTTTCAGTAGGCCTAAATAATACATGGACAGACATAATACATATACATATACATATACATGTATCATATTCACTTAAATACAAATAAAGTACATAGTATATAGGTCAGACATTTTCAAGACTAAAAATATTTAGAGGTTTAGATTAACATATTCATCCTGCTGGGACTACTGCAAGACAGAATTTGAAGAAAAGAGTGCATGCTGAGATTTGGATTCATGGAAGAAATCCTGGATCCGCCATAGAAAATATACATCATTAAGAACTCTGTCGTTATGTATTAACAACATGTGGACATCTCCCTTTGATCAGCAGCCTGAGTGCAAATCACCCTCATATCAAGGTTTTAAGCAGTTCAAGTCTATGCTTCCTGTCTCTAAAAGAATGAATTTCAGTCACTGTGAATTAAATGGAGGACTAAAACTAACCTTTGTGGCAATGCTGCAATAGAAAATCTATTTATGTTATTTCACACCTCTATAGGAGAGGGTGACAAGCCTGAAGCCCAGTGCTTTCACAAAAGGAAGAAGTTTCCCATCTAAAATGCCTGGCTCTTTAAGATGTGGCTTACTTGCTTTTGAATGCCATCCCAGAACTGTTGTTCCTCTCTTGCTAGAGCATGTCAAAGTGATGTCGTGCAGAATCATTTCCATTCTTGAAAAATGTCCTCCCTGTAACAATTTTATCCCTTCCAAATGACACTTATTCTTAACAACTCACCACAATATTTATGTCCTTGAGACTAAGATTATACCCTGGAAAATGAAGGCTCTTTTGAAAGCCTACCAGTTCCAAATCAACATGTGCTACAACCAGGAAAAAAAAAAAAATTGAGCTTCAGCCAAAGGAGTAACATTGGAAGGCTGAATCAGAGGACACATACATTAAAGCTTGATTAAGTATTTAGTACTTCTTGAGCTTCATGTTGCCCAGGGCACTTTTTGTGTCATTTTTATTGGTCTCCCACCTCCCAATTTATATGTCTTTGTATTTTTGTTTTACCTCATTACAGATGCTATTCCTTATAATGTATGATCTGTATTAACAAACCAACAAAGCAGCTGCTAGCTACAGTTAGTGCATTTTTCTTTATCCATTAACATTTACAGTATGTTAGATCAAGCACTGCAAACACATGTGCATAAATGTACAGAGGGAGCCACACATACTTGTCAGACATTCAGGAAAATTGAACAATGCAGAGTTATTGTTGCACATCTCACACCAGGCTCCTTATCTGCATTAGAACCGCTCAAGAGATATGCTCAAAGATGTTCAGAAACTCAGGCTCCTTTTGCATTTTCAGGGCTTGCAGTTTGATGAATTTGCTCTTTTAGTCTCCTGAATTCCTTTGAAAACTGAAACACTAATATCATTCAGGCTTTGTATGTCTGAACAAATTTTTTTCTCCATAGGAAGGTCAGGACTTGACCTGTGAAGTCAATGGAAAATGGAAATTTCCTAAACATGTTTGCCAAGAGTGGCTGTTGACAGATATTTTAATTAAAAAAATAATCAGATAGTGGTACACATCTACCCATATTTAGGATTGTCTGACATAATTGCCCTGCATGACCAATTTCAGGTACAAAAGAGATATTTTAAAGAAATTATATTTTCAGAAATTACTATTCTTTTGCTCTAATATGAAGATCATCTGCTTTTATTTTCTTGTTGGACTGATTAGCTTCAGCTTCTGATATGCCAAAGTAGTACACAAATTTATTACTTGCTCACTAAGATTCCCTGGTAGGCTTTATCTCATTTAGTTTCAATCATCCCAGAGTTGATATCTGCTTCCATCAAAACTACACACTGCAATCCAACCTACATTGCATGTGGCTGAGGCTAGGGGCCCTGAATCTCCATGTTCTACAATTATGTTCTACAACTCCACGTTCTACAAACAGTACTGTCATATGGAGATTTGGATATCATTCCACTTTCTTACCCTGCATGTAGCTAGAAGCAAAAACCCCTACTCATGACGTTCATGAACCGTGGAGATTATATACTTCATTTCCAAGTTCCAGATTTTTCTCTCTGGCACCCATATACTCCCCAAAAGTTTCCGCTCTCACAAAAAAATTAGGTTTTATTCCAAGTTGTGATTTTGTTTTCTATATTAATGATGTTACAAAGCCATTTTATTACTGTCCCAGGATCATTTCCAGCCTACAAACATTACTTCTCCTGGGGATGCCAAGACACTCATACGTTTGTCTTTTATTTCTCATCTGGGTTATTGTAATTCATTACTTGCTGGTCCACTTGTCACTTTTTGTTTTAGTTGCTTACAGCTGGTGCAAAATTTAGCTGCTTGATTGCTTATGAGATTTCTAATTACATTACTGCGATAATGAAATGGTTTCACTTGCCTCCTGTGAAACAGCAGATTGCTTTTAAGAGTTTACTCCTAACAAATAAATATACACAATAGGCCATTTATTGCTCACACCATTATAAATGACCATTCCCTGGATTCTGACTGTCTTTTGGATTATGGGAATCTCAGCTACTCTTTTTTGTTGTTGTTGTTCCATATATTTGTAACGCATAAAACTTAGATTTCACAGAGTCTTTACTAGATAAGTATTACTTTCTCAATTTTTATGACCCATTTCTTCTCCCTATTCCTGGTCATTTATTTTAAAACATATCAGGTACCAAAGAAAGTTTTATGTCCATATATATGTTCATATTCACTGATAGTAGACAGTGAAACTTTGCTTTGATTAGGTACTAGAATCTTTTCAACTAAGTTGGCAGAGGTAGTGATATGGTCTATAGCCTATCAATTATGCTGAAAGAGGTACTAACAGAGCAAGGTGAAATAGAGCAGCACTGAAAATGAAACAAAATTTTTAAAAAAACCAAAACAAAGGAAAAAAAACTACAAAACAAAAAAGAATTTAAAACAAAATTTAAAGCATATCTGATTAGAATTTAAGATTATTTTAACTTAATTTCAGATTGATTTAAACTTAAACTTACAGTAAAGAACAGACTATAGTTACAAAAAAACCCCAAACAAGTGCTGCAGTTCCTAGGTTCATTTACAAATGAAACCTTGAAGAAACCTGTAGCCAGGAACAGTGGTAATGTTTTATTTCACTTGCTTGCAAAAAGATGCCTGCAATATTTAACTAGTCAGTAATTAAGAAGCTTACCTGTACTACATCACAAGTCATATAGATTGCAGAGTTTGCATCAAATTAATATAATCATGCTGGTATACATTCCAGGTAATTTTGCATTTTAAATAAAGTGTGAATTTATGCTCAACCCTTCTTTTGATGCAGAAATCTTGAAAGGATGATGAGAAGATTGGAATACTTTATCACACAAAACAAACTTGGAATCTGATATTTAGGAAAAAAATATAAAAATAAAAGTATAAACAAGAAGGTAAATAAGGTTTTGATGAAATTCTGTAAAATAATTTTTAAAAACTGTCTTTCAGAAGGTGAATGGGAGAGAATCATTCAGCAATAAAACTGCTCGCAACAGGTATAAAACAAAGAAAAGGAAAATCAGTTTTCCAGAAAGCAAGGCAAATTACAGAAACCATTTCCACAGTATGTTTTGGAGGCCAGCAGTCCAAGTGAGTTTCAACAGTCAGTCCTGGAGGATGACTCCTTTAGTACTTCTTGAGCTTAGTCATCCCAGTTGAACCCTTAGCTAATTTCTGATGTGCCAGAAGCTCAGACACATACCAAATAAAGAATTATTTTGGTAGTGTCTTATTTCTAGCACTTTCACAAAGCATCATCTGGTAGACAGTACACATTTGTTCTGACTTAAACCATTCTGTAGTTCATAAACACAGACACTCACTACTATATGCAGAAGCATAAAGTTGCAAAAATGATTGTGACTAAGCCAGTGAAATAAAGCAAAAGTAATACAGCTATGCCTGCCATCACATATAGAAATCAGAGTGCCAAATTTACATTAAATGTCACCAGAACCAGGAGAGGTCAGACAGAGATGAGTGCTCTTGCAGTAAATAAAAATTGTTGTGCCTTCTCTCTTGTCAAACCTGGCTGCCGAACCCTTATTACACATTACAATTACTTCTGAGATGGAATACAGACTTCATGCATTATATTTATTTCACTTCATTTGCATGTTAAATACATAACATTTGCATTTCTACTAAAGCAATGACACAAACTTGTAACTCAAAAGATGTACTTTGATTGGAACTTGTAATTATAACACATAGCAGAAGTAAGATAAATTCTCAATGTACACTGGGAATTTTGTACAAGGGGGCCAGTGCTGCTTCACTGAATCATTTCTAAAAAGCACTGTGGAGGAGTGAAAATGAAGAGAAAAGAGATCCACTAGCCAAAGGGAGGCATAAGATAAAAGAGCTTTTTAAAAGAAGTAGAAAGTATCCCAAAACCAAATCTTACTGAAAAAACGATCTCTTGGAAGAGCTCCAACTTCAAGTGCTCACCTACCTGACAGGAACTGGACATTTAATCTCTAATAAGTATTGACATATAAGAAATCAATGCAGTTTTGAAATGTAATTACTGAGCAATTTACATGAAAAAACCTTTCAGTATAGGAAATCTATCACTTAGGTAACATTCTCGTGTGCAGGACCTTAAAATATTCTGAGTTTGGAAGTATGTCTTAAAAATACATTGTGACATTGCAAAACATTTGCTTTAAAAATACATTTTACAATTAGATTGTTTTCCTTCTCTTGAAAGTAAGAGATGAAGAAGAGAGCAGTTTATTCCTTCAAGATTTTTTCCTCAGTCCTTTGAACAAGAGATTTCTACTAGGAATGAGGGCTACACAGAGAACACTTCTGTAAACTATTGAGGTCAGGGAACATCCAAATGTGGGATCACACACTGGGGTCCCACTACTTTTAAACTAAATTTTAGCAGGACTCCTATTGTACCCTTTAGTTTTATAGTTTATACAAAGAAGGTATGGCAGCAGAATCTCTTAACCTGAAAGTTTTGATAAAAAGTACTGCAGAGCCTTATAAATTTCCTTGAACACTATTATGTTTCGTATTAAACAGAGTATTGGTATGAGATGTCATCTATCTAAATTGCTCTGTGCTGTCATTTCACTGGTTGCTGCATTTGCTACAACTGTTTAAAACCTTCTGGTGAACAGTGCTTTCCAGAATAAGCTCCTCTCACACTGTGCTGCTGTGGTTATGTATCATAAAGTCAAAAAGCAGAAGTTCTAAAATTACTTACATACCAATAAAAATATTTGCCAGTAACCAAGGATGTTACTAGCAGATGCCTGTTCAATTCCTCTCTATAGGCAGAAGAGGCCAGAGAACTGGGCAGTATTTAAACTTGCATGTTTTATGTACTTCAGTAAGAAATTGCAATGTCTATTGCTCCTATAACTCATTCCATCAAAAATATTTATGTCAGCTATGCAAAACTATACAATATAGCTCTCTTGGAAGAATCCTAAGCCTGTGTATTTCAACTGTCACTGGAAAAGTCATTGGACAGTCCAACGTGACAAAAGACAAGACAACAAGTCAGAGAATGTACAGTGAAAAGGGTCTGGATATATGTGGTATCATAATGAAGATTGAATAATGAAGGAGGAAAGGTTTGGATTTAGGTTTTGTTGTTTTTATTTTGTTAGGGTTTTCTTGCAGTACCAAAACCATCATTTTGTTCTGGCAATTCAGACTTTTTTTTAAATACTGTAGTTTGAATTTTACTTTTGTATGTGAAGAAACAGAGAGAAAAATGTGCTATTTCTTGGATGACCTATCTGAGAATTTACACTCTGTACATTCTAGGCAGGAACTTATAAATATGCAACAGCTATAAACAACCAAATCTTGATGTAGGTAAATAAAACTTTTTAAAAGCCAACAGAGACAACTACAAGGAAAATACTTATCCTGACCTTACTTCTTTCACATTTTAACTGAGCATGAACTATATTCTTACATTTGACAAAAACACAGGTGCACTGTTGGAAAGATGTCTCCTCCATTTTCTGCTGATATAACAAATTGTTATTAACGATTTATTTATAATAAATTTTTTAGTATTTTTGAAATAATTATTAGACACCTCCTCCCAAAATAAAGATTGAAGAAAAAACCACTTCTTTAACAGGAGAATTTTGATTGGGACACAGGTAGGAAGCAAAGAGCAGCTATGCTGGGACCTGCATCTCTATATTCTACATGTTTCGTGAGTACTCTTCAACCACTCTATTCTGATTAAGGCATGTTTTTTCAAGTGGAAGAACGGATTAAAAATTCAAAGAAATACAAGAAAACTTAGACTGATGAGGAATAGGAAATGTTTAAAATATTTTGCTGCGTATAAAGATTATTTCCTAGTCTATTCTAACCTAAACAAATATTAGCCTCCATAATCTCCCCTCCAGCACCCTGTGTGTGACTAGGGCAACTACAGATGTCAAGTGTAGTATAACTAAATGAATCAAAGTCCTCTTACTTGGGCAAAGGAAAATACAATTAATTAATTGTTAGTTTTTATAAGAAAAATACAATTTTACTGTATGAGATCAAAATGAACGTTTTTCACATCCCACCAATAATTTTATAGATATTAAATGAGTACCCAGAAGAAAAATGGAGACTGCCCACTAGGCTTTGGAAGGGGAAAAACCCACTGAAAGAAGAGTGTGAATAAAATTAATGGAAAATATAAGATGCTACAAATCTCAAGGGAGACATTACACTAAATGTGAAACATCCTCTTTTGCATCGGTATGAACCTGCAAACCTTGGAATCATTAAATATTAGAAAGATAATACCAATACTAGAAATATCATTGTAAGTTTAGTTAACTAGAAGAATGTATTTAATTACAGCTAAAGTAAGTAAGCAGTTTCTCTGGACCTTGTTTAATGATTTTTATGTAGAACATGTTTCTTCCTGTTTTTATCAATCTAATTTCCTGGAAATTAATACCTTTAAAGTTAGGAATAAGCAAACCTGGAGTCAGAACTGGAGAGAACCTCAAGAAATCAGTAATTTCATCTCTCCTCTAATACTATATATCTATTATCCTTGGTAGGTATATGGCTGGCCTATTCTAGAAGGTCTTCAAGTAATGGGGACTCAGTCACCCTTCTAGAGCCTCTTCTCCCCATTGTTGATCATTACCAATAGGTTGGTTTAACTAATGCCAGACCTGATTTTCTACAGTTCTGTTCTGTTACTTCCTGTGCTAACCTCTCTGACATGGAAAGCTATTTAATCCTTTTTTTTTCCTAATCATGAAACATCTCATATAATCAAAGATAGATACCATCTTTCTTCCTTGCCCTCTCTTTCTTTTCTTTTTGGACCTAATGTATTTCTTCTTCTATCAAGTACTCTGGACATCTGATTATCCTTCTTGACCTCAATTTTTTGATATTTTCAAGGAGCACAAGGTCCATGTCAAGCCCACAGAAGATGAAGACTGCCCAGTGCCAAGGACAGAAGAGCCTGCCTGCTGCAGAGAGGAAGAGACAAATCCTTCCCATGCTTTGCAGTTATGTGTATTAGCAGGCATACACTGCAAGATAGGTTGTGAGTTTTTGCTTAAAGGACAATTAGCACATGTTCAACCTCTGACTCCTTTTATAACTCTTAAAAACCTTCTACAGAATTGCTGCCCAGTTTGTTGTTTCCAGACTTCTCTGCGCAATTCTGAACAAACCCCTTAGAACTGAATTTAAAAATCCTCATTTCTTGCTGTTTTCTGTATTTCCTGTATCAAAATATGTTCATCAATACAACTTAACTCACATTCAGGGTCCTACTGTATTCCCTTCTCAACTCAGGCTGCTCAAATTTTCAGTGAGCAACAAATCCCATGAACGATATAATAAAAATTTGGGGATTTTTTTCATACAAGGAAATAAAACTACAAAACCAAACCAAACCTAAAACCAAAATCATCTTCCTCTTCCTTACCTTTCTAGTTCTGTAGTATCTTTAGATTGCATTCTTCTTCTTTTACCTAGGGACTTTGAATTTACCTATACCCTACACAGTACTACTAAAGGCATTGTTCTCCCTTATTTCGTCCTAATATTTTCTAAACTTCCTAATTTTCTATATTTCCTGAACCAGATTACATTCCTAGACTAATTATGGAAAAGATTCCATCGTATTCTCTTTAATTTTCCATCTCCCATGTATCTTGCACTTATAATTTGTATGCAGAGACTTAAAATATGCATCTCTGTCTTCCTCTTTTCTTTAATTTGTGCTGTGAATAGCCCAACACATTCTGTTTTCAGGATTTTTGTCAGTATTTTTCATAATGTTCTGTGGCATTTTGTTACTCTTCTGTCATTCTTGGAAGTAAACTTAATATTCTGACTCTTTTTCATTAGATATAGTCTAATCTCAGTTTTATTCCATATCATTGCAAGGCTGACTTATCCATGTGGTCTGGTGAAACCATCTCTGTGGGGTGCATCCTTCACTACTACAAAATTAATGCAATTTGCACAGCTATACCTTTAGTAATACTTTTTACTTTGAAATTTTATTTACCAAGAGAATTCTTCTTTTAAAAAAATGTTTATCCAGACAAAGTTTGACAGAGCAACACAGGAGTTTTTCCTCTAAGTGTTAAATTAGAGCTTCCAAATGAAAGGGTTGGATGAAAATCCAGCTGTGCCCCTCAGATCAGCTAAATGCTTCTGTAGTCATTATACAAGATTGATGAGAACCTCCTTGACAGATCCTCCTTGATTTGGACAACTGAACTTAACAAGGCTTATACTCAAATTATTCTCACAGCACTAAATAAATACAAGCTTTTTAATTGCTTATTATGCTTTAATGAACCAGTTGAACATGTTTTGGTTTAATTGTTTTTCTTCATATTTGACCTTTTTTTAACTCTTTCTTCCATTTCCAAACTGTAAATATATTTATTTGTTACTAATGCTCATGTTTTTTATCCTTCTTAGATGTTCCAAAATAGTTCATAATGTTGATGAACTTGTAACAATGAACTTAAATAGATTGCAGTTATCGTTTTAGCTGTAATCTCAGAATAGAAGTTCCTTTTACTCTCATGCCAGTAAAGCCTTTATAGCCAAATTTCTTTATGAAATAAAAGGCAGATACTAATACCGCTGCTGCACTGACTTCCTATTACTCCTCAGCATTGAAGACCAAGATAGCATGAGGCTGGGGCTGTCTGCCTGGTCAGCTTTACAACATATTCAAAGACATATCAAGCATGAAAGTTAGTTACAGAGTCACCAACACTTTTACCATTATGAAAACATATTAAGAACTGATTATAATGCATGCCTCTTCCTGAGTTAGGGTGCCAATGAGACCATTTGCTGAAGTCAATAGTACCGATTTTATTAAAGACTAAATGTGAGCTAAAAAGGTAGAAAGAAGGGGTGGAGGGAAGTAGGGCAGGGGAGGTTAGAGAGAGTGAGAGAGAAGTAATAGATCTCATCCCATGTGTATTCCTGCAGTGTCCCACTGGTCCTTCTTCATCCTGGCCTTCAGTGGGGCAGGGTCCCAGAGCAGCTCTGGAGGTACCACCTCTGTACTGTCTAGTCCTGGCTATCCACAGGGTGTGGGTGCTCTTCCCATAATGTGAGATGGCCTGTGCATAAGCATTCACTGCCTGTCCCACAGTTTGCCATGGGGGAATTTTTGTCTGGATGCATTACCCAGATCTGCCTGAATAAGCACCTTCCTGTTGCTGACTGCACTTATCTCAAGGTCTGTTGTGGTGGCTCATCTTATGGGGACAGTGCTTTGAGACATGCAACTGCATTCTTTTAAGTCCTCACAAAACACACATACAATAATATAGTTATTATTTTTCTCTTCAGGAAAAATTCCTTTTTATTTGCTGTAGTTTGAAACTAGTGAATTTTACTATTATCTTCAGTTAAATCAAAGTTGATTGCACTTTCAGAACTAGCTTCAAGGAGTGTGGCTGCACGCCTTTCAAAATCTCACCTGATGTGGAGAAATCCGTGAATTCTTTCTATATATTCAAAGGGTTCCACAGAGTAATTCCATTACATATATCATTCCTTATAAACACACTGAGTCATAGTCAAATTAATGCAGCTGTTTGTTATTTTTCATTTTCTCTCCCAGGAAACAAAAAATACTATTTTTTTTCTAATTCTAGTTAAATGTATCAGACTGTAAATTTTTGCATCAGAAGCTACCTGCTCCTCCTGTAAAGCAACCAGTGTGGTGAGTTTGAACAATTAGAAAGGTCTTAGAAAATGCTTGAATTGAAAAATTGTGAAATAATGACCAAATAAAATAGAAGTTTAATCAACTCACCGAGAATGGAGACTAAAAGGTGTAACAACAATTTTGCAGAACTACAAATATAAGAAGAGGAAATTTGAGTGAAGAGGCTATTACATGTATTAGGAAAAAAGAGCTAGAAAATCTAGCTAGAACCTGACATCTTAGTGAGGAAGAAAATAAAGTGATTTCTTTAAGAACAAGGAGAGTAAATGCTGGAAAAGTGTCTCTGGGAGTGGGGTAGATTCTCTGTGATACACGCTCTCTAAATCAAGTTTGGATGACTTTCTGAAATAAAAGCCTGGGTTTGGTGCACGAGCGAAGTAATTCCCTAGCATGCATTATGCAGCAGGATGAGCTTTAAAATCTACTGAGAAAATGTTTGGACCAACCTAGCAGCTTGCACACACTGATATAACTTTTTAAAAGCCAGTTGAGTTGTATTGATTTACACCAGCTTCTGATCTTGCCCTTGGAATATAATTTACTGCTGTCATTATGCAGTAACACCCAGACCCTGCCTGTTTTCCACGCTGTAATAAGAGCAGCTGTCTTTGCGGTTTGGGGCCTGATCCAATTACACTCAATGGGAAAACTCCCATTTAGTGCAGGCACACAATTAGATGGTTACAAATTGGTCACAAATAAATTCAGACTGGAAATTAAAACTATTCCATCTGAGATTGTTTTTTAGTTATCTGGTAAAACGCTGGAGTAGCCTCGCAAACAGATTAACAAGTCAAGGAATGTGTTAAAATTAAGACTGGAAATAGGGAAGGGACTGTGTAACAAACAGAAAAAGGCATCTGCATGTAACAGTATTTCCACTGTACCCTCCTTGTCCCTGGTAATTTGTAGCACAGAGGCAGCACTTAGCTGAGGCAGAAAGCAGTGGGAGTTAGAGGTCTGGGGCACTTGATGTTGAGGTGTCTCTAGAAGGATTTGAAATGAACCTGTTGTTTCATAATACTTTTTAGGTATTATTAGTCCTCCTGATGGGTTTTTTTAGGCAGCAAAAAAGGTGCAGGAAGAACCTTCAAGGTGTCATTTTTGTGTCTTTAAAACTCTCCCAGGGCCTGGAAAGTGGCAGTGGTCCAAGGTAGACAGCAGGGTGGACTCCCCCTGTAAAACAATGAGATGAGCTGGGTGTGTGCTTTGGGGTCCTGCTCACTTTCTCAGGGTTAAACCATTTGCCAGATTTTATGTCAGCAGGAATTGCTTTCCCTGGGTCACTCATAGTTACTCTTCGAGGTATTTTTCTTTAGTCTTGTAATATCTTCATTTTCTTTAATATACTACCTTCCCACTTAGGAATTTCATGATATGCTTGATCTTCTCTCTTCCTCCAGCATATCCTGGTTATGGGGGGGGAAGGGGGGGGGGTTGCCATTTTAGTATGTCATAAGCAATTTTTAGGAAACCAGGAAGTGCTCTATTATGTGGTGGATTACATCATAGGTTTTTCTGAACCATACTGTCATACATACTTTAGAGTTTCCTCTAGCTGTGATACAGCTGCTGAAGTGAAAGAATGAAAGCAAGTCTATTTGGTCTTGTTTTTCTATTTATGTTGTCTACTGTGGAACACAGAATGTTTTATTTCTGTATTTTATTCCTATCTTTTTTTCTTTTCTTCATTCCTGTCTCTAAGCATTCTGGTTTATCTTTGAAAGAGGACGAGCACAGTTAGATACAGCCTCTGCAAAAGGAGCACAGAAAAATGAGCAAGAGGCATTCTGATCCCAGGTAAGGGCAGGGCTTTTCTTTATTTGACTTGCTTATTATTCTGTCACTTCAAATATTACTGTTATTTCTGCTACACAAAACAGAAGCTGAAACACTGTAAGACCAGCATCAGTGCTTGCCCAGGGACAGCTCTTTCAGTAAAAAAAGGTGTTGTGAAAGTATATAATTAAGGTACCAGAGGCAGGTTCTATCTGACTAAATATAGATATTTATAATATGATGTTAGTTATATCCAAACATATATCCCTAAATATAAATCAGAGTGCTACTAACATGGAAGTGCCATGTCACTAAAGAAGGAATCTGGGATGATGAACTTGAATGTGGATATTACCACTGCAAGCATTGAAAGTTAGACTGGGTCCATTTAATCCTAAATTCCACTACTGACCATTTTAGGACATATCAATATAATACACTATGCTTGACATTCAGTTTCCTTGTTTTTTTAGCTTATACGATCTGATGTGGAAAATAAATAGTAAGGCTGACTTGTAGCCACATAGGAATCTTGCAAGGATGGGAGGATAGCCAAGGTGCAAATGTGCATTACTCTGAGGCTTTTTACAACTTGCTGTGACCTGAAGAATAAAAATATTTACAGAGTAGTGTTCTTTCCTTGTGAAGTATCAATCACTTGAAAAAGTCACTCAACAGAAGCTGGAACAGTTTAAACTTGCCAAGCTGAGTGTGGGGGGGGGGGAAATAGTAACCTGCTTGAAATTTCTCTCCCTCTCTTGTCAGGCATGCACAGCACATGCTAGGAAAAACTAAAAGTCTATGTTCACATAAGACATGCAGAACTTCAACTACATATGACTCAAAGTGCTTAAATGACAAGCACTATAGACTACCTATATTTGTTAGTAATATAGAAAGATAAACCACTTGATAAATTTTTCTCACTGCTCCCATATTAATATCCCAGCCTAGAAGTATCAGAATAAATACAGGCGAGAAGTAACAAAGAATGATTTCTCTCTGTTTCATTTTTGTACGTGAGAGGAGTTTACACAAAAAATACATCCTATTTTTACTCATTATGTATAATTTTACACCTATTTTTCCCATAAAATAATGCACATACATGCACATCTTGATGCAATTGCTTCCATTCCTCAAGCACCTATATTATCAGTGCCACAACTGCTACCCTTCAGATAGCTTTCCATTCATTATATAATAGATAAATGTGGCTGATTCCAGTGCAGCTGAATTGTTTCCATGGTTCGATTTCAATGGTAAGGGTTTATTCAGCAAGGCATTTAAGCCTGTGTTCAATTTAGAGCAATTGGGTACTCCTAATATATCCTGCAAATTAGGCACCTGTCTCCATCAGTGGGAATTAATGGTATGCCCACATGTTTTTTTCTGAATCAAAGTTTAAATTTAAGGATACTCAGTGAACTACTGGTAAGGATAGTAGTGAAAATTCATGGTGGTCTCAGCAATGGCCATTGGATAGAAACTATTGATGCTGCTCACGGAAGTTCCCAGAGCTTTTTTTTTTTAATGTATTTCCTAATTTGTGTTAATAAGCAAGTACACAATAAAAAAATAAACTATAAATCTTCCTCTATTTTTACCTGCTAACATTACTTTAATTGTGATCAGTTCACATACATTTCTGGGCAAATTGAAAACCAGCCTACAACTCAGTGAAAACTCTGACAATTTTCAAAAGCCAAAGGTTAACTTCTTGCACTAAAACAAAATTATAGTTTAATAAATATAGTTAGACATGAAGAATTTAAAAGTAAAAATGTCAGAGCACATACTGATTGAGAAATATGCAGTACTCAGACTTTGACAAGCCTGGACAGCTTGTGCATGCTCTTTTACTAAAGAGTGGATTGTCTTTGGGAATCAGAGAGATATTAGGAAAAGCCCCATTGAAATCAAGAGAAAGGTCTGCTCATCATGCATAAGAATAATATATCGCAAAGATACACATGATTATCCTTCAGAAGATTTGGCAAAGCAACAAAATGTACGTGGAAGTTGTCAGCCAAAGTTCCTGTGGCAGATCAGCACAGGAATTTGTATCCCTTGCTTTGAAGCTTGTGCTCAGAAACGAGCACAGCCCCGCACTGTAGAGCAGGAAGGGACAGGTGTGGTGAGGGCTGCCACATCTGCTCATTCCATTCCTACTTCTTTTAGGTATGAATAATGGAAGAGGTAGGTATTATAGCTCAGTCAATTAGAGCACAAATAGTCCCCAGAGACGATGCCAAATACTGCATCATCTCTGTCCCCAGCTGATGGTGCCTGGTGCATCTTTCCCACTTGAGAATCTGCCCTGTGTTTTATGGCTTTGGGCGGTGCTGCTCAAGTTGGAAGTATTTATACAGAAACTATGGCAAGAAGATAAAGAGAGGCACTGAAAGGTTAAGAGAAAAATGAAACTTTAATGACACAACAGAAGTGCAAAATGCTTGGAATATGTGACCATTCAGAAACCTTAAAATAAATGTAAAAGACAATCCTAAATATATCATTTTGGCTGACTGCTGAAAGCAACCTTTTGCTTAATTATATATCCAGAGGAAATAGCTATATCCATACATTACAATTTCTTTATTTTACTATAATGTGAAATATCATATTATTATTTTTAATAAACTTTATTTGGGTAAATTAAATGCAGAAAATGTTGCCATAATCTGATAAATATAAGTTCAACTTATATAGAAAAATAATATTTGACAACATGTAACACTCTGAAAGCTTAGGGCTCTTCCAAGCTCTGCATATCAGTGTTTTAAAGGCATCTACCATTAAATAAAGATTGGTCATCCATAGCTGTATCATGTCTTTCTATGTTCTCTTCATTTATGCATCATCTCTGATTTAAGTTCAGATTAAATATTTCTGAATTCTGGGGATATTGGCATCATTTGAGATATGGAAGTAGATTCAATTCATTCTGGTCTTTGACAGGCCTACATTTGAACCTTGTTTTACATTTACGCTTCTACGGTTCCATTCTCAGCCAGCCTGAGTGTTGAAGGTCCATCAAAGTTACCCACCAGCAGGTATAAAGCACCATGCCTGGGGATCCCCAGTCTGATTGAGCCCCCTTTTATTGTTTTTACAGCTACAGCAGAAATGCAGGTGTACTGAAGGCCAGCATGATACCACACAGCATGATAGAAGTGACTGGTTTAAGGTGAAGGATCTGTACACGCGTATCTCAGAGGAAAAATACACTCCAAACACAGGGGCAGACTCCAAATATTATTTGCTGATATTTTAAATCCTCTATTTCCCTTAAAAAACAAACAAAACAAAAAACAAACAAACAAACAAACCAACAAAAAAAAAACAAAAAAAAAACCAAACAAACAAAAAAAAAACAGCCAAACAAAGGCACACCACTAAAATTTCAGGAGGTTGTTTCTAGGGATATATGAAATTTTTAATCCCAATAAGCAAAATATTGAAGTAGACTTAATTAGCAAAATATGATTGTTTCTCCTGCCTTTCTCTGATAGGATCATCCAAAAAGATCAATCTATTGGAACATCATAAATCATGATGTTTCCTGCTGTATGATCTAGGATAAAATCACTTATCTGGTGATTTTACCTCATTAATGTTATTTATTATAGTTTAATTTTGGTTTAACTGTCCTTCCAGAAGTTCTAGCTTAAAAAAGAGGCTCACTGTTCTACAGACAAGTGGCATGCAACTTCCTGATCCCAGAAGGATTTGCACTTTAAGTGGGCAGAAGGAGGACAAGAAAAGAACAGAAATTATTTTCTTGGGTTGACCTTGCGAGGTCTGGAACCTCTGAACTATAGTGCCACCTTCCTAGGAACCTCCCTGGGTTCCCAATGGAGATTGATGAAATATTCATTATTTCATTTTCTTAAATCAAAATTAATTCATTCTTCATAATCCTTGTTGTGTTTCTGGACTGCCAATGTATTCTGGTGAGAGAAAATAGATTAGAAATAAAGAGACAATATGTTTTATCTCAACAATTTAAGTATTGACAAGATATCACTCTAGCATGTGTTAAAAAGAACTATCACTGTAAGACTAGCCTGATTCTGTGAAGAAATATAGGATAGAACAATTTTTCTGCAGCCAATAAAGCTACGACCAGTTAGTAACTTTGAAATCAGAAATTCAGTTGCTTGTGCTGGAGCTGTAATTTACTTTTCATAAAACTACATGGGAACTGCTTAAAAAAATCAAACTTTAAAAATTCCTATTGGTCGTTCTGCATCCTGCCTCAGCCACACACAATAGCAAATACTTACAATGAGAATAGCTCCACTGGAGCAATACTAATACATTTGCCACAGCTCCCACTCTGTCATTATGCACAGGAGCCTGTGCTTATCCCTTTTTAAATTGGAGACTCTTTTAACCAGGAATCCCCAGGATGAAACCGAACCGTTTTCCTCACGGCAAAACAAATCCTTCTCTGGTGAATTTTGTTATTGTTTATTGTTACAGTGTTTTATCAGCACTAAACTGTATGAAGGCTTCAATTAGTTCTTGATGAATGATCCCATAAAATCATGTAGTTTCATTTCCCCTGCCACCAGATATTTCACTGAGTGTTATTAAATGAAATATAATTGGGACAGGATTCAGGAAACTTGGAGTCTTCCTATTTTCCTTTTGGGCTTGAGCATTACAGTGTGCCTCAAACATTTCATTTTTTAAACGTGATGGCTTTTTTGCTTTAAACTGAGAAATGCTCTGTGGTTCAAAACTATTGTTTAAGGTTTCTGTGCTATTAGCAGTTAACAGAAGAGTAGGAAAATACAGCCATAAGAGTAGGAGATATTACAGCCATTTTCTGCCCCTTTCTCCTCTGTCAGTAGCTTTGTAAATTTTACATTATGAAGACTAAGTAAGATTCACTGGAAAAAAAATTCCTCCCAGCTCCTTTGAGTAACCATATTGTATTTGTCTCAGATGTAACTCTGTTGAATGCAATGGAATTATTGCAATAATTTCAGCAAGAAAGAATACAGTGTTTCATGTTACACATTGAACTTATGGTTTGTTAGGACTCGTGTTCTGTTTTTTGAGATAGTTTGCTTCAGCAGAATCCAGAGAGCAAATTTTCTCAGCAGGTAGTTTAAACTTCCACTAATTTTGTCCTTTTTCTTAGGTTTCACATCCAAATACAGGGTTTACCCAGCGGAAGCATTAGTTACATCAGTGTCTACATTCACATTTCTGAAATCTGGACTCCATGAGAGCTTTACAGCCATGAAAAGCTTGCTCTGAACATACTTTTCTCTCTTTTATCAGATTCTCCCACCTGGCTTAAATGCTAGCTAAGATTGTCACATCTGGATGCAGGGACTAATTGTCAGATCTCATAATGGAAGGAAATTCATCTAAGTAGTTAAAGACTCCTTTCAGCCTGCTCAGAGCTATCAAAGTATCCTTTGACTTATCTGTTCGCTTCTTACCCTCACATTGGCAAGTAGATTTAGCCAATGGTGCTGCTGGATTTACAGACTGCTGCAACTATCAGTGCTTCACAGCAAAACACAGCAAGTTAGTCTGCTGGTGGGATAAATGTGTTTATTGGTATCAGACCCAAACATCTAGGGAACTTCCAAGCAGAAGATGCCATTTTCAGTAAGAAAAAAAAAAAAAAGTGACAAATATCATACTATCTATCATCAAAGAAGTGTAAAGATATTTATCATATACTGCAAAATATTTTTCCCTCCATGTAGTGGAAGATGAGGCTACTATCAGGCATAATATTCTTGGCACACATTTTTGGATCAGCTTAGTAGCAGGAAATCAAACCATCAAACATCACTAAACATAAGATACGAGAGTTTCAGATTTTACAGTTACATTAGAAGCCATAAATCATGCAGCATTGTGAAAGAGAAGACACTAATAAATACATGAATGGAGCATGATGTTTTTGCTTCTACAGGTAAAATTTAGTTATTCCTGTCATTTCTTCAGCAAGTCAGAAATTTTACTAGTAATCTAAGCATTTGAGTTCATTCACAGACCCTGAGGGTCAGGAAAAAAATCTGTTCTATTGAGTTGCATAATTGACTGATGATGCAAAAACATGCAAAATACCCCCAACCATTCTTCCGATTTGGGACGCAGGAGAATTGACTTCACTTGTTGGCTTTGACACAGGCACTTTCATCAGGCAAGCCACTCTCCATCTCAGCAAAACAGGGCTCTTCTGCCTCCCAAGGTAAATTCCCTGCTGCTTGAAGGACATGCCCACATCCATATCTGGAAAGGTACCCAAGGACACTCATGGGTAGCACAAGCCACCTCAGCATCTCTCCTCTCTTGGAGGCAGCTAGCCTCATTGCCCAACTTACCTGGACATCCATGGCATTCCTGGAAGGTAATCAATCTGGCAATTGATAATGGCTTTAATGCCTACATTACCTACCCCTACCTAATAAAATTCTTACACAGAGGGGGAGAATGGAGGCCAGCACCCCAAACCCTTGGATATTTATTTGAGAAAGTAACTCTTGAGAGGACACACTCAGCAATGCTACAGTGGTGATAAATGTGCTTCTTGCCAGAGTATTTGGACTCCCAGTTAACCAGCAGTGTAAATGGATAACTGTGCTCAGATAATATTTCTTCACAACTCTCAAAGAATATTTTTGAGTTACAGAGATCAAAAGAGCTACACCAGCCAAGTGTTATCAGTGTATTATATTGAGATCAGGTATAAATAAAAGAAGAAAAAGGAAAACAGCAGAGTCAAATTGTTTTCCTCTGTCATTCTTTTCTTTTAATCAATATTTGTTTTTAAAAGTAAGAGAGTTCTACAGGGCTCTGGTTAAATAAGACCCTTTCTGTAATTATAAATGTACACATGTAAGAGTCCTTTTAAAGGAAAATAATGGCCTACTGGGTATTTGGGAGAGAGGGCTTGTTCTCTTACAAATTTCCACAGTGCTCTGGGAGTTAGTCCTCTGAGGATTCATAGTGCTGGTGGGCTCCCACTTTAAAGAACTTCAGATTGCTGAGGGTGGTGTTTCCCCTTTGAAGACTGTTACATTTTTTAACAGATCCTCCTTTGAAGATATTCATATCTGTGGGGTTCTCCAAAAGAGTTGGGGGAAAAGTCCCCTGTTGATGCTATTTACCAGGTTAGAATTTCAAACTTGGGAAAAATAGCTGATCCCTGAGAGGAGGATACTCTTTTTGAAGCAGTTCAGATGGTTTCAGCAGGCTTTGCTTCTGAAGTTCTTATCGCTAGAAGGTGTCTGGCTTTAAAACTTTATAGTACACAATGTCACAGCAATGCTATGGAAAAAGTAGCATTAATTTTTTTAAGGAAATATGAAATACACTGCTAAGAAAAAACTTTTAAAGGCACACAACCTCTTTGCTTGTTTGATAAATGCATAATTTGTGCTAAGTGTAAGGATTGTGCTCTCTCTATTACAATAATATCAGCAGAAAGGTCCTTAATATACAAAGTCTCTGATGGACAACATTTGACAACTTAAAAAAAAAGTTCTGCTCTTTTAACCAAACTGTTTTGATGATTATCTGGGTCATATTATTCTGGTTCATATTTGAGCAACCTGAGTAGTCCTTTGACAGAAGCAACATGTTAAGATTAACATTGTTAAGGTGCTCCTAATAAGAACTCTCCTGGAAAAATGTTTTAAAACATAAAACATACCAAGAGAGGGGTTATAAAAGGTAATAGAAGAGTGAGGAAGCACAATTTGAAATTTCCAAATGGAAGGAAGGCATACTAGATGACAAAAATATTAAAAAAAAAAGTCTGTTTTGTAAGACTTTCTGTAATGCATCAGAAAAATGCTTTGTCATCCATGGTATTGCTAGCAAAGGGCTTACAAGTTAACCAAATTCAAACAAAAAGCTAGTTCTACTTATTTTTCTTAAATACCAGGCTTGTTACTACAAACAGTCTACTGTAGTCTTCTCCACCAAGGCTGTCATACCTGAAGACAGTATTTCTACTGAGATTTCTAATATCTGGGTGTAGTACTACTGAAATTGGACTAAACAGATGTAAAGGACAAAGTGATGCAAAGAAAAATTAAAGTCTTGACTGTTGGAGGAAAGAGAGCAGAGCACCAACACTAATAGCTGTTCCTTCAGAAGACAAGTGCAGAATGCCAGGAGCTCCTGTGCATTTTCCCAAGCAGGTTCCAGAGCAAAAAATATTATTGAATTATTGAGGACAATAATAAAAAAACATTTTCCTAGCCTAACGTGTGACTTTAGCTCCTCAGAAGCATATAGATTACAAAGAAACTCACTTCTTAAGATCTCATCTGAATACGTGTCACAGCAAAGTGCATTGACCATTCAATGATGAAGAGCTATGTTGCTTCTCTCCTAGGATTCCAAGGAGTTTACTGATATAAAAGGAAATTTAAACTAAATTTAAACTTTATCTAACTAAGGGCAAGGTAGGTTTTGTAGGAATGTTTTCATGTGGGCACTGCCATCATTATCTCCTGTCAAATATAAAGGCATGAAAGTGCAGGTACACACACAAAGAAAGAGCACTTGAACAACACGATCCAAAAACAACAGATGCTGACTTTGTGTTTTGACAACTATAAACTTATGTAGACATACAGATGATACTCTGGTGTGGTATTTGGGGTTAGAAAAGAATGATTTCTTGCCCTTAAATTAAAGAACAGAGAGGAGAAAAGATTTTTAAATGGTTTCCCAAGTAAGCTTGTATATTTGTCTTCTCTTTGAAAAGGCATTGAGTAAATAATGTTAGATGGTGAACACACACAGAAAAGCCAAAATGAAAAAAAGAAACCAGCAACAGCATAGTATATACTGATTAATGGATGCTATAGATATCTTACTGCTCTGTCTGCTTGGTTAGCTTTGTTTCAAATCTGATACAGATCTCATACTGCACAGCCGATCCTGAAATAGTCCGTGTTCCTTTAAATTCAGGCAATGCATCACTTTCTATTACCCTGTGTCACATCAGTCTATGACTGTAAAGGATGAGTTATGTGGACATGAACCAGCATGAGGGCCCAGTTCAGACAAATCTTTCATGAGAAAGTCAAATGTTCAAACAGACAAATTCTTTCTTTTTATTACAGCCCACATTGTTTATGTAGAAAAATTTAGAAAGGAAATCACTTGCTGCCTTAGATGTTACAGTCCGCTATGGCTTCATTTTTTTTTATGACAAAAATTCCTTGGAAAGCATTTTCCCAGTAGCCATTACAGTTACAGAGTGCCCAGCTTCCACTGGAAAAGAGAAGCCATTTACCAAATATTCTTTAGTTCTTAGTTCAAAACTCAGAAATAGATGATGTTAGCTTTGTAGAATTACCTCCATGGCATTGAAGAGGTTTATTGCCATTAATACCAACATCCCTCAGCATTTTTCTTGTGGTACAAAGAGGCACTAAAATGGGAATTCTGACAAGGTTTAGTGGAAAAGAATCTCTCAGGCTGTGGTCCACACTAATCTTTTGTTCTAGACCAGCATGCAGTTAAACCTAAACTTCCTTAGCATCACTGTAAACCCATGTTAGCACAAACTCTGGTTTTAGGCTACAGCACATCAACCAGGTTTCCAGAAAAAAAAAAAAAAAAAAAAAAAAAAAAAAAAAAAAAAAAAAGCTAAAGACACCAACAGACCAGCAGGATGGAGCCAAATGTCTTCAGCTCTTTGTCCTGAAACTCCACTACAAATTGCAAGCAAGTTTAATAACATTACAGAACATATTATAAAGTCTAGAAGGACTTTCCAGGTTCTAATCACCAAGCACAAGAGTTCCATTCTGCTGTCATCCTTAACTACTGTATTTATTGATGTTATGCCTTCAGAAACGGAATTTTGGGCCCCATGAAAAAGCACTCAGAGTAAGGGAACATAAATTTGCTAATTATGAAGTATGAGTAGAATAATCACTCTTCTAGGAAATGGCTGATTTCAAAAAGACCAGCAAAACTACAGCAAACCCACAGCAAACCCTACAGCAAAGTCACACATATATCTCAGAGGAGAAAAGGGAGAGGAAGAAAAGGAGAAAAGCCCCAGAGGAGAACAGTAAGGATGGCTCCCCAGGAACCCTGCTTCCTCACAGCCCAGCTGAATGTGCCAAATGTATCCAAGATGCCAACGCTGTTTCTCCCAGCAGTCTTTCCCACTTTGCTTTCTCATCTTGCCATGCATTTCATTTTCCACTAATGTTTCATGTGAGGAGAGCCTAACTGCTTTTCCTGCAGCATAATCCCAGCATGGGAACAATACCCAAACTGTTCACAAGGCAAAAGTGTTCCAGGGGCCTGTGCTGACCACCACTGTGTTAAATTGCAAGCAAAACTGCAGCCTGTGTCAGAAGGCTGCAAGGCTGAATTCTCTAATGTCCACAAAATGCCCTAAGACTACAGAGCAGAAATCCATGGGATTCAAACAACAAAAAAAAGTTGGACTACTAGCCTCAAAAACAAGTCACCTGCACACACAGTGGCCACACACAATTCTGTGGTGTCATAAACATGCATTTATTTAGCAAAAAGGATACTATTTGCCCTTGGTTTCACAGGCAAAGCTAAAAATAAAACCACAGGACAGTCTTCCAGAATATCTGTCTTGCAAGAGAGACAAGCAAGATGAACATCAGCTAAACCAGAATTAATGTATTTTGTCTGATTTTAACAGCACTGCCAGTCTTTCTAAAGAGACTCTTCTGTTTGAAAGTGGAATTTTGGACTGAATTTTAATGTTAGTATTTGCAAACTGGAGAAAAAATAAAAACATTCTCAAAAACTCTTTCTCCCCTCATATAATAGGAAAATATAAATTGATACATCAGTGATTGGAGCATTAAAAACCTATAAGTGACCTTTTTTTTGATACTTTGCTGCATTTCAGTTTCACTCAGTGCAAGGAGATTCTGCTTGCTGTTTCATAGTAAGTACATGTGAGCGTGTCCAGTTCTGCTGATTGTTATAATTCTGATAAATTATTTCATACCTTATTTACAAGCCCATATATTACTGCCCCAGGGATAATGAGATACAGAAGGCACCAGTGTTATTGGTAGGCTGAAGGGTACTGAGGAATCCAGGTAAGTGCTGCTTTGTGGCTAACTTTATGTTCTGAAAAAAAAAAAAAAACCACAAGTAGATGATAGCTCAGTGGTCACATGGCATCATTATGGTGTCAAAGGCACTTGTGTTAATTTCTTAGATTTTCTTTATCTGAAGCTCTCTTGTTCTTGAGGGAAAAAAAAACATATGAGAGGAATAGGAAGCTGTATTCTTTTGAATATAAACTAAAACTGAAACAATAGCACTACATACGATGTAAATCCTCAGTCCACTTCTGTNTCTGTAACATAGAACCATTAGACTTGCAAACTCATTCTGCTCTTGTGTCACATTCTTCCTCAACCAAGTAATAAGTAATGAAGGTTTTTGTGGCATTTACCACTACCAAACACCTTACATAACTTGCAACCTCTCCAAACTCAGCTGCCTCCTAATGGGAAACTGGCTCCATGAGACACCCTCCTCAACAGACCTTGCTTCTTTACGGCAGCTTGAGAGCCCACTGCCAGGGGTGGGTGTTTTCCACAAACAAATGTCAGACTGCATCTGGTGGGGTGACAATAGCTTCACACACATTTATCTGCCTTTCATTACTTTGTATCACACTCTCCAATTCTATTTACATTAGTTTTTATTTAAGATGAAAAAAGGCTTCATTGGTGCATCTTAACTGCGTTATTCAACACCCACCAACTCCCTGACAATTGCACATCAATACATTTTAGTTAAGCATCTGTTTCCTCATTTGCTCCCTTGTCAAATTTGCAATTTATGTCTGCATAACTTTTCACTCTGGAGCTGCACTCTGCATGAAACAGGTAGAGAATGTACAGCAAAACACTATGCTTGTTCTTCAGAGCAAATATGTTCTGCAAGTTCATGCTGTGAAGATCTGAAAAGTTCTTTAGGGTTACACATAGGTGTGAAAACTGTTGTGATACTGTGTTGAAGACATAGCCTCAGGTAATACTTAAATAATTTTTTTAAAAAAAATTAAAAATAATAAAATTAAGTCTTTATGTTCACATAAGAGACTTTCATATCAGCAAAAAGGATTGTTGTTTAAAAAGAGGAATAGAGAAGATAGAATTTCATGAGTTCTTTATTATGAAGTTGAATATTTAATTGTTAAAACATCTTTCCTTTGTATCCTCCCAACTCCCTTCCCTCCGCTTCCCCCTTCCCAGAAGAAATCAGGCTTTTT
Source organism: Peucedramus taeniatus (assembly GCA_013400575.1). Classification (NCBI taxonomy): domain Eukaryota; kingdom Metazoa; phylum Chordata; class Aves; order Passeriformes; family Fringillidae; genus Peucedramus; species Peucedramus taeniatus. Next base: position 24,536 of record WBNO01020656.1, read on the forward strand.
CCCAAGTTTATATCAAACAAAAAAAATATATTTTCTCATGGCAGCTGAAAAGCTTACTATCCAAATCCTGAATATTTTATAGAAAATAAAATGATATTTATTTTTAAGTGCATTCTACCTTCAACACAACTGCATCCTCACAACAAATCTATTGCGTTGTCCTGACATAGTTACTGCAAAGGTTTTTCCTTTGCTGTCCCAAGGGCCCAATTGATTTATCTGCCAGAAGCCCAAAGCCCCAAAATAAGATCGCTTTGAGTTTACAGAGGTCATTTTTCATTGTCTAAATAAAAATTTCTAAACAAAAATCTCTCATCCTGTTAACCGCAGGGTCCTTATCTCCCCAGAGGCTACAGAAACCTGAGAGAAGCCATTTCAATTCTTTTATGAAGAAAGATAAAAGCAAGTTTTCGATTAGAAAGCCAAGGAAAGGCTTCTTATTAAATGGTGGTAACAGTAACTAGTCGAAAAGGCAAAACCGTTCAAGGGAAGGGGGAAAGGGAAATCATTATGCATGAAGCAAACACTATACATGAGGCTGCCAAGGCAGTCTGAGGCAGTGACATTCAGGAAGGGAAGGCAAGTTCACAAGCCTTTGTAACTAGTTATAGTTCATTCCCATCTATTTAAAAAGAGCTGTTTTATCAAGCATGTTTTCTTAATTGTGTGTCCGTAGCTTTATCCACCAATATTAACTGTGTGTTGGAGCAGTTATGTATTCAGACCCACTTTCTCTTGATCTGTCATCATTCAAAGCACCTATGCAGCACTGACTGGGTTTTGAGATGGCATGTGATTCCAGCCCTGCAATAATAGATTCTGCAGTGCTAAGCTAAAAGTTCAATTATTAGAAGTTACTTCATATTCGAAGTCACGATAAAATGAGATAAACAGAGACATTAATGGTGATGCACTGGGAAATGATCCAGACCTCTGAAAGGAAAAGATTTCTGCTGTTTGGAAAAATTCTCAGAATATATGACTGAAGTACACTATTAGTGTTTTCCTTCCTCCTTCCTACATAACAGAAGAAGAGAAATTAACAACATTTAGGACACTAGGTAATTCTTCAGGATGCCAGCTCTAAATATTTAACCTACCATTTAAAATGCCAAGTTGAAAAACCCACCTATATTTCCTTATAAGGAAAAAATCCAGGGAAGATCTTGAGAGCCCTTTACCCTTAATGAAGACAGGCATTCAGAACTTTGAGCATTTAAGATTTTCTCCTGTACTGTTATATTTCTAAATGTCTAGGTGAAATCACCCCTTAAATGAGGGTGATAGAGTCATATCCATCTCCAACAGTGCAAAAATCCACTCTTGGATTTACCTGTGATTCTCCCTGCTAAGACATACTGGCCAACACTGCCTGTGCTCAAGGCATACTGATAGACACCAGGTTTTCCTAAGCTCTTATATCCTGAAAACAATTTGGAAAACTTAGGTGAATTTACCCATCCCTTTCCAGATGTTTCCAGTACATCCTTGAAGATGATGCCTTTTTTCAAGTGGTGAGCATATCCTTACCTATCCAAGATGAAAGAGTGCTTCCCTGGCCTCACACATAATTCAACAGAACCACAAGGGAATTATATTTCCCTATTTCCCCACTTCCTTCCCCTGCATATCTATGATAACAGGTAATTTTTCTGTCCCAAGTTTATATTTGCAACTGAATTTATGCTCTTTAATGGAGTAAAAGAAAAATTTAGTTTACTCAATTCAAATCAATAAGAAAATTTTACGTTTCTAAAGGCAGCACATCACTTCTACTTCAGTGAGGTCAGGATTCTACCTCTAACATGTAGCTTTGTGATGTTAATAACTTCAGCAGACACAATTTAATTTATGCAGCCATCTTTTTTACCTGTATCTTACTTTTATGTATTTCTACACTTACAATAGAGATATCTATCTCTAATTTTTTTTAAAAAAGCTATGAAAATTAGATTCCAACTAAACCACAATTTGCCATGCTTACTTCATTACTTTTCATATTTAAATGTATCATCTTTGCAAGGAACAGTCATAACATTCAGCAAAGTCCTGATCTAACCCCTAGTGCAGTTGGTGGAGCCCCCCACACTCTGACTGCAGCAGGAGCTGGATCAGGCCTTAAATGTGGGGCTTCTTAAGATGCCTCTTCCTCATGTACTCATCTAGGTGTTGAACTAGGTGTAGCTGACTACATGCATGTAGTAGCATGCATATAGCTACTACATGCTGAGAAATGCATGACTGTTTCAGGTAATGCATGTGCCTTGTAGAGTAGAGTTCAAAAATGTGATTTTCTGGGGGTAAAATATGCTGTTTCCCAAATGTGCCTTGTTGCATGAATTTTTTTAATATTACACTATTATTA